>CATIWM010556787.1:0-12083 GCA_949671775.1 Mallotus repandus
CATTTAAAAAAAAAAGAAGAAAAAGAAAAAGAATAAAATGTGCTAAGGGACTTGAATTCCATTTACTCCAATGCGCTTACAAAAGAGTATGAGTATTCAAAGAACCCTCTCGAGGTGTTCACATTGAGTAGTTTGGGAAAGACGGTGAACTACTAAGAGAGGGATGAAAAGCACAAAAATTTAAAATAAAAAGGATAGAGCTGATTTTCGCATGCCAAATTAGAAGCTACCATAGATTGGACTCTTTTTCATTCATTTGTACTTTTCTTAAAACTTTGATTTATATTTGTGTGATTGTGAGTGGATAACATGCTCTTCACTTGGTGATTATATTTCTCGACTTGATTTGTTAACTTTATTTTTTAGATTTGTAAACTATCTATTAAGAGAAGATTGTGATGTGTGATTGATGAAATTTGGGATATACACTTTGTTCATTGCATTGATAGTTTATGTTTTTGAGTTTGCTTGATGATAAGCAAAGATTCAAGTGTGGGGGTATTTGTTAGTGCCAAATTGCATATAGAATTAGAACTTATTATTGCATTCATTCATTTATTTTAGTTAGCATTTAGTATAGGTTAGCATATAGAATTAGAAACTTTTATGTTTTGTTTGAATTTTATAGAGAAAATAAGTAAAAGGAGGTAGATGTTGAATAAAAGAAGCAAAGAAGAGGAAGAAAGTAGAGCAGAGCATCTGTCGCGATCGCGAGATGGTCAAAATCAATAGCCCCTAAGTGATATCGAGGCCTACACAATCACGTCTCATGCATGATCATGGATTCCTATTAGCCAAAGCTTTTGTCGTAAGCATGGATCATTAGCGATCGTGACCCTTTCACAAGAGGCCCTTCTATCGTGAGTGCGGCTTATGCGCGATCCCGGGTAGCACATTTTTAGCACAAAACATGCTGAGGTCTACTATTTTAAAGAAAAAATATAAGGGAGGTAAAATGACATATTCTAAAAGAGGCTATAAAGGACAAAAGGCATGATTTGCTTGGGGATCACTTTCTCATTCTCACACAAGAAGCACCTATACAAGCAAGAGAAAGAAGAAGAAGAAAGAGTAGAAAAAGAAGGTAGAGAAGGAGACCCATTGAAAACCCAAGCTTCTTGATAACCATTTCTAATCTCTTATTTTGTATTTGAATATTTGAATGATGAATTATATGGCCATGTTTGGCTAAGTACTTTATTGTTGTTGGGATTTTAAGACCCATTTGATTTAATGTTAATGTGATAGTTGTTATTGTCTCTTATATGCATATTCTATTTATTAATCTTATTGAATGTTGTATTGTGGCCATATATAACTCTAGTTCATATCTATGCAATGAGAATTGATGGATCTTATAGATCCACAAGCACAAGTTTAGATTGATTAAATGTCTTGAGAAAGCTTAATCTTATCTAATTCTCTTATGGGTTTTGCCTAATGCTTTGCATGTTTGATGTTGGGTTATTTTCATAGTGATTATAATCTATGACTTTGAATCGCAATTGATTGATGCATGTTGAGTTGAGCAGCTACTTGAGAAAGAGTACTCAATGATCTTTGAAAAACATGAGATATATGCGTTAGGAGTTGATTTATTATATCATATTAACTTAATGAAAATGTGGTGCTTAATCTCCCAATAACATGTCTTCCCATTGATTTAGTTTTTCATTAATTTGATTAGTAATAGCTTGATTTATATTTCTTTGTTTATTTGTTATTTAGTTTGTTATACATTTAGTTCAAATCATATTTACTGGCTCCAAACAACTATAATTGAGACTAATAAGTGCTTAGTATCAATCCTCGAGGGAATGATACTTTACTCTCACTTTATTACTTATCGACCGATGCACTTGCAGTAGGGAATTCGAACTCAACATCAATTAAGGGTCAGGAAAATTTGGAGAACAAAATTATGAGCTCCTGACAATGTCCCTGTAGTTAATGAGTTTGATAGGTTAAACACAGTCACTGCAAATGAGCTCCTCAATGAACCAATAATACATGAAAATTTTGTGCTGGAGCAGGAGAAAATTTAGTCTAATGATAATATGTCCCATCATTCTAAGGATGATGAACATGCTGTTTGGAGAATGCTTCGGTCACCTCTCCTTTGGATTGTCAATCCAAGGTCAATATTGTAATGGTTTTGGAGATGCATGTTGTCTGCACATATTCTTAGGTGAATCAAGTAGAAAAGGAATAACCTTGGACTACTGTCTCTAACAAGAAGAAATCTAAGCAACCTTTCGTTTCAGCAATCTTGACTAGTAACAGACTTGTTACAAGGTCTTATAAACAACACTCCTAATGATTGTTCTTTAGTAGAATTGTAGAGGGGTCGGTAATGAGCCCACTCAATGGTCTCTTTTTAATTTTTGCAAGTCCCATCCTCCTAATATTTTATGCCTTTCAAAGCCTAAGGTTCTTTTTTATTCAATTAATACAAGTTTTTGGCACAACATTAACATGTCTTTTTTGCTCATAATTATCTTACTTTTCCTTCTATCTGGGTTTCGGTTTTAGATAGACTGGGGTTAGGTAATGTTTCACTTCTTGCTGGTTCGGATCAGCAAATTACTATCCAATTTTCCATGGGTAATTCGGTGAATATTGTTTCTTATGCTTATGCTAATGTTCTCTCTTAAAGCCGTCGAACTTTATGGCAAGAATTATTTCATATCTAAAGGCTTCCTTCTTCCAATTGGTTTGTTCTTGGAGATTTTAATGCTTGCTTTAGAGCTCATGAAAAAATGGGATTGCCTCCTCTTCATCGCTCATGTGTGGAATTTATTCAAGCAGTGGATGACTGTGGGTTAATATGTCTAGATACCAAAGGGCCTTATAACACTTGGACGAATAATCGTCGGGATAGAGACAGGGTCGATATTCGCCTAGATCGAGCTTTATGTAATTCTTCTTCTTTTTAGAATTGGTCTTTGGTTGAGTGTATAGCTCTTACGAGGCATTAATCTTGTCATAACCCAATTCTTTTAAGTTGCAAGCATTCATGTTCTTTGATTTCTAGACCTTTTAAATTCTTGTCAATGTGGATTAATCATGATAAGTTTTCATCAGATGTTACTACTTATTGGAGCTCTCTTTCAATTGTTGGTCATCCTTTTTTTTATGCACAAACTTAAGTCTTTTCAGGGTTTCTTGTAAATTTAGAATAGGGAGACTTTTGGTCATGTTGATCACTCTATTATCGTTGTTAAACAAGAGCTTCTTCAAATTTAGACTGAAATGGAAAGCTCGGGTTTCTCTAAAAATCTTCATGCTCATGAATTGGTTGTTAATCAGGTACTTTCTAATCATCTTAGGAATCAAGAATTTCTTCTTAAATACAAATGCCGAATAAATTGGTTACATGGTAGAGATAGGAATTCCAAATTTTATCATATTTTGTTGGCTCGTAGAAGACCTCAATCTAGCATACATAGTCTTAATATTGATAGTACTACTGTTTCAGATCCTGTTGTTATTGAACAGCATGGCTACTTTTATGATTTATTTTCAGCTGCTCATTTCCAAAAAGATTTCTCTTCATTTTCATCTACTATTCCTCATTTGGTCTTCGTAGCTTGTAATATGGCACTTTGTAAATGCCTAATTTTGATGAAATTCGAGATGTAGTTTTTTACTTAGATCCGCATAGTGCCCCAAGTCTTGATGGCTTCATAGGTTATTTTTTTGGCATTATTGGCATATTTTTGGTATAAATGTTTGCGAAGTTGCGCGCAATTTCTTTGATTATGAAACCATTTTAGGCGGTTTAAACTCTAGTTTTATGGTTTTAATCCCCAAAATTAATGGTGCTAATACTGTTGAGAATTTCAGACCAATAATTCCTAGTAATTTTGTGTTTAAAATTATTACTAAAATTTTGGCCAATAGACTGGCTTCCTTTATTGGTGATGTTATTACTCCTTCTCAATTTGGTTTCATTAAAGGCATCATATTGAAGATTGTATAGCTGATGCATCTAAGAATGTTATTCTTCTTAATACGTATTGTGCTAGTGGTAATATGGCCATGAAAGTGGACATTAGAAAAGCTTTTGATTCGATGGACTGGGATTTTATTATATGTGTTGAATAGTTTTGGTTTTTCTCCTAAGTTTTGTGGTTGGGTTCTTTTAATTTTCCGTTCAGCTCTCATTTCCATTTTAATTAATGGTGCACCTAGGGGTTATTTTTCTTATTTATGGGGAGTTCACAAAGGTGATCCTCTATCTCCTCTTATTTTTTGCCTCGCCAAAGATTTTCTTAATAGGCTTTTTATTCAGCTTTTTGGTGACTCAAGTTTGGTGCCTATGTATGCTAGTGCTCGAGTTCACTATCCTACTCATTTTCTCTATACCAATGACATTTTAATCTTTTGTACAGCTTCAAATTCTAATATTCAAAATATGACCTCTCTTTAAGTCTTATGGAGCTATTTCAGGGCAAGTTATTAGTTGGAGCAAGTCAGATATTTATTTTGGCCGATATGTATCTCCTCATCGCTCTTCTTTTCTTGGTAAATTTGCTGGTATGAAGAAAGATTCTCTTCCTCTTTTTTATTTAGGTGTTCCTTTATTCCAAGGAGCTTTGAAAAAATGTTGGCTTCAGCCTTTAGCCGATAAAGTTCTTTCCAAATTTAAGGCTTCAACGAGTAAGCTCCTTTCTATGGTGAGTTGGGTAGCTTTAGTGAATTTTGTGATCTATGATTCCTTTTTACTTTCTTTCATGGTTTATGAATGGTCTATGTCTATACTTTAAAGAATGGAAAAAGCCATTCGTAATTTTATTTGGACTGGTTCAATTAATTCTAAAAAGCTCGTTAATGTTAAATGGGATATTTGTTGTACCCCTAAGAATGGGGGGGTTTGGGTTTGAAGCAGCTCCATCTCATTAATTTTGCATTGCTTTGTAAGCTAGCTTAAAAGGTTACTTATAGTTCAGATTTGGCTTTCTCCTTCCTTTATTCAAGATTCCTTAATGTTGCCACTATGGCTCGTTCATCTCACATCTCTTCTTTTGTTTGGAATTCTATAAGGTCTTATTTTTAAGATGTTCAAGATAATTCAAAGTGGTTGATTGGTAAGAATTCTAGCTTACATTTTTGGAATGACAATTGGCTAGGCTATTCTATTTCAAATAAAATTGGCATTCCATCTTCTTTTAGGAAACATTTACATTCCAATATTTCTAATGTTTATCATCAAGGCAAATGGCACTTACAGGAGTTTTGGTTGGCTTATCCGGCTATTTGTGTTGACACTGATAGTGTGGTGTTTTCTCATTTCGAGGAGGATATTTTTATTTTTTGGCCTTCTAAAAATGGGCTAACTTCTTGTAAAGTTTTTTTTATCATTTTTATTAGCCTAATGGTTCTACGGTGGCTTGGGGCAGAGATCTTTGGCGTCATTATTTGCCACCTGCCCGATCCTTTATAACTTGAAGAGCCATTTATGATCATCTTCCTACTGATGATCTTCTATGCAAATGTGGTTTTTCTTTAGCTTCTCGATGTAAACTATATGCTAGAGCTGCAAAATTCCTTGATCACATTTTTACTTATTACCAATATGTTGTTACTACTTGGCATGCTTTAGGAAGCTTGTTTGGCATTAGTCTTGATCTCTCTAATGGTTTTCTTAACTTTTTCAAGAATTATTGGTCTATGCATTTCTCTTCTCAGCTTAGAGCTCCTTGCGAGCAGGCATCCTTGCTATTATCTAGAGTATATGGTATGCCAGAAACCATATCACTTTTCATGACAAAATTATTCCAATTTCTCCTGTGCAAAGAGATTAAGGAGACAAAGGTTTTTAAAATCGGGCATGCATGATTCTGTTGATGAGCTTACGGTTCTTCGAAGGCTCCATGTTCGTGGGTTGATGCAAAAAACTCCTATCATGGTCTAGGTGATTTAGTTAAAGCCTCCACTTAGCTGGATCAAAATTAATTCCGATAGTGCTGCTCATAGAGCTCTAGGTATGGCAAGGGCTGGCAGTATTTTTTGTGACCATAATGGAACTGTAATTACATTTTTTACAGCTCCATTGGGTTCTTGTTTTGCTTTTAAAGCCGAGATTTCTGCTGTTATTCTTGCTATAAAGAAGGTAGCTTCATTTTCTTATGTCAATTATTAGTTGGAGTGTGATTTGGCTTTGGTGGTTCAATTAATTCATAATCGCAGTGTTGCTGTTCCTTGGCATTTGCACAAGGAATAGGAAGCTTGTTTATGTATTATACACAAGCTTAATATTCATGTTAGCCACATTTATAGAGAAAGAAATTGTGTTGTTGATCGTCTTTCTGTTATAGCCATTGGTTTCAGTCCACTATTTGGTGGAATTCTTATTCTAAAGAAGTCCATGACGTTATGGTTCATGATACTATAGGCAAAGAGAACTTTAGATATTGTTGATTTTTTTTCCTATTCTTTTTGGTTTGTTTTGCCCATGCTAGGTTGTTATATACTCTTTGTAATTCTTTTAATTTTATTTACTAATATTGTTGAAAGAATCAAGTGATGTTGGTGCTAAAAAGGTGCTACCCTAGCTAGAATGTCTTGGTGCACAATTTGATGTTTCTTTTTTCATTCTATAAAAAGGAAAAAAATATTTCATATCATCATAAGTATATTACTAACATTGATTATTTTTAATAGCTAAGAAATCATGATAGTCAAATTTCCATTGTGGACTCAATAATATATATATCTACGTAAATTTCAACAACTAAGCTAAAAAGTTTTTCTTTAAATGATTTTTTTTATATATTTCTACCAACAGAATGTCTTCTAATAATATATAACATAACATTAGAAGTGCATTACTTAGGATAATTATTATAAGTGACTAACAAATTATCATCATCAAATTTCAGTAGGTCAAGTTAATAATTTTAAACCTCAGAGTTATTCAATTTGGTATAGGAAAATTATTATTTATTTATTATTATTTGGGAGATGTTAGTATTATAAATTTTATATAAATAAATATAAATTCAACTTTATAATTAGATAGAGGAGTTTTTTTTTTTTTTTTTTTTTGTAAACTTTATACACAGGTTTTTTTCCTTATTTGACTAATGAAAATAAATATTTATAAAAATTATTAGACTTGTTAGGTTTTTGACCTAAATGGTGAGGAATTCAAATTGAATTTGAATTTAAATTTAGAAAAATTACTTCATGGGAAAGGAATTAATTTTGGAATCATTCTAAAACTTTCCATATAGAATTATTTGGTGCTAAAGTTTTAGAGATCTATAAATATAAGATTTTTCAAGATTGCAAAATGCACAAGTACAACACAAGAAAACTTGAGTTTTGCAAGTTTGAGTGGTGCCATGAAACACAAAACAACTTGGGATTTGCAAATTTAAATAGTGGAAGTTAGGAAGCCAAGAGCACAAGATAACTTAGAGTTTTCAAGTTTGAGTGGAAAATGTTTTGATGTGGGAATAACATCAATTAATGGGCTTGATGTAGGAATAACATCAAGGGACTTTGGTGTGGGAATAACCCTTTGGGTAACACTTTTATGAGTTGTATTTTTCTCTAGGGTTTCTAGAGAAGGTTTCCTCTAGGGTTTTTTAGAGGGTTTTTTCTTCTAAAATTTTTAAAAGGGTAATATTTATCTCTATGGTTTATAGAGAGGTTCTTTAGGGTTTCCAAAGGGGTGGAGAGGAGTATGTATTTTTCAAGTTTATATAAGAGGGTGATACAATTGTGGGTTTGAGTTTAATCAATTCAAGAGAAATGACAATTTATAGTATTGTTGTTTTTTCCCATATAGTGAAGAATTGGTATCTCTCCGTGGATGTAGGTAGTTAAAAACCGAACCACTTAAATCCTGTGCACTCTTATTTTCTAATTTTAGTTTTTTTTTTTTATTTTGACATATTTATTGATTGGTTTAATTGGGAGGATCTTTCCCAACAAGACTTATTTTACCTATTCTAATTTATTTTGAGGAAATTACATTAAAAAAAACCCCAACCTTTAGGGGTACTTTCAAATAAAACCCTATTCAATTTTTTCTTTCAAATATAACCACAACCTTTAAAACGTTATCAAAAAAAGCCCTCCTTGGATGACTGTACTGGTAACAGGAGATGAAACTATTTTTTTATAATCCATGCGGCCCACTTCGATGACTGTACTGATAACTGGAGATGAAACCGATGCATTTTCCCCCAAATTGATATTTTCTACCCTCCAATTGAGTGTTTCATTTTGGATTAGCAGACTGTTTAGACAGATAAAAGTGCAACTTAGTTATTATAACAAAAAACTCAGCATACTAGGTATATGAAATTTCAACAAAAAACTCAGCATTACCAGTATAGTCATGCAATGAGGGCTTTTTTTATAACATTTCAAAGGTTGTGGTTATATTTGAAAGAAAAAATTGGTTAGGATTTTATTTGAAAGTACCCCTAAAGGTTGGAGTTTTTTTATGTAATATCCCCATTTATTTTTTCTTTTTTTATTTGACATCATAATTTTTTAGTTAACAACATTATATCCTTTTACAATATATAATAATATATAATTGTTATATTAATGACATTTTTATTGTAATGTGACTAATTTAGTTTATTTTAGGGCTATGTATTATTTCTGAAAAATTATAAAAAATTTCTATATTTTGATATAAAATTTTTATAGAATTTCCATGATTTTTTAAAATTGGATGGTGATAAATAACGTGGACAGCAATGTTGTGGCCTGTGAAAGACAAAAAATATTTTGGGTGTAATTACAATATTGTCCCTAATACTAATTAAATTTTATTTTTTAAAATTTTAATTTTTTAACAATTAATTAAATTGATAGAATCTAAAATTTAAAGTGCACTGGATGAACTTGTGGTGTAATAATTAAAACACCTATAACTTGTAAATAATTTTTTTTGTCATTGCCCCAAATACTAATTAAATTTTATTTTTTTGAATTTTTTAAATTTTAATTTTTTTAACAATTATTCAAATTGATGAAATTAAAACCTAAAATGTATTGAGTAGACCCGTCTTATTATGATTTAAACACTATAATTTTATTTTAATTAAAACTTATTTTTAATGTAATTAGAAAACTAAAATAAAGGCATAAATGTAACAAATTCTGACCCATGACTTAAACATATACGAGATAGAAATATTTAAATTTTGGCCAAACGTATAGTTTCACCTTTAAACTTTACTCAATTAACCTCTAATACTCTTCAACTTTTATTATATTCTATTCAACTTTTAAACTTTTATTTTAAACTTATCTAACCTATGTAATACATAAAATCAAACTATTTTATAAATTAATGTTAATATGAATACAAGAAAATTTATATAAACTAAAATAATGTTTAATGAAAGAGTGAATATAATTAAAAATGAAAATTTTTCTAATTTTTAATATTAATTTTAATTTTATGAATATTTTTTGAAGCTAACTTTGATATTTTATGCATTTAAAATCATTTAAAATTAAATTTTTGTATGTTTTAATATTGTATGAATTAAATAGAATTAAAAAATACAAATTGAAAGGTAAAAAAATCATAATAAAAATTTAAAATTTGAATAAAAATAATAAAAATTGAGGAGCGTTAGATATTAACCATGAATAGTTTAAGGGTAAAACTGTAAATTCAGCCTTTAAATTTTTTGCCCTGAGCATATTGTGGAAAACCATACTAAACATGGTAAACACTCACGTGGAGCGTGGTTGTGGGGTTCATGAGCCCGCAAGTCTCTCGGTAATGCATACTATTATGCGATAAGCATTACCACAATGCGATCAACATATCTTCCTTGTTCAAAAAAAATATTTATATTCATCACGAGTACCTCTAATCAATAAAAGTTTATATGTTCATGTAAAGAAAAAGAATTATATGTGTGTCTTGTAGGGTACTTATCCCTTGCTATAGAGAAAATATTTGTATCTATGCAAATGAAATTTATTTTTATTTGATTATAACCATTAATTATTTTGATGTACCAATAACTATAAAATATGTCAATAGTTATAATTAAATTAGTAGTAATCTAACGGTTCTAATTATATTTGTATAAATACACATGTTTGTATTGTAGAATAACTCTTTATATTTATATATTTAATATATTATATTTATGGTTTTTGCTACCGGGTAAATGTTTGCATTAGTACAAATAGTCATTTTACCTTCTATAGTTGGTTATTGACTGTTACGGGTTATTTACAACGTTGTAAAAAATTGTATTTTTAATATCTAAATGTTTTTCTTCTTCTATTTCTTTTTCTTCAACTTTGAGCATGTTGATTTTGTGGTGCCATCCCATCTCTCTTATTCTTTTGCACTATCACTCAACACCACTGGTCCTTCAATTTCTTTTATTTAGCAACAATCAAGTGGTTTATGATGCGTTTCAAAAAAAAAAAGTGGTTTATGATGCGACAGAAAAAAGCAGTTAGGGTTATCCACTTCAGGAGCTATTCTCCTTCAGTGGTGTGTTGTCAATGGAAGCAGCTATGGCGGTTCCATCAACTCACCAATTCGAACCAAACATTGAAGCCATCAAAAGAAAACTCCTAAAAAAGGGCGTATACCCAACTCCTAAAATCATCCCTTCTCTTTGAAAGAAACATTTCAAAAATACAACCGAAAACTAGCCAAAATCTCACAAACTCAGCTCTCCACCTCTCAAAAGCAAGCTCTCGCTGAGGAATCACATTTCCGAACCTTAAAACGTGAGTACAGAACTTTCACTAAAGCCATAAAAGGTGGAACGCGGTCTAGCCCCAGTGGGTTGTTAATGGGTGTTCCTTGGGAGAGAATAGGAAGATTAAATTGAGATAAATTGCCAGTGGCAGTGATGAGTTTAATGGAGGGAAGTTAAACATTGAAACTTTAAGAGAGCTAAAAGAAATTTTTGAAGATGGGTTGGAATGGACAGTGGTAGTAATGATTTAGTTTTTGCTGCATTTTGTTTTTGCTTTTGTTCGTAATGGCAGCTTTGAGAACCATGTACGCCTAAAGACAGTGAACTTGTTGCTACTATTTTTGGCAAAATAAGGGACTCCGTTCACAAGACGTTGAAGACATTGGAGTTTTTCCAGGCAAAAAATTTTGAACGTGTATTTAATAAAGGTTCGTCCTTCTCTTGATTGTTCTTAATTGTTATTACTATTATTGTACATGCTTTCACAGAGTTAGCTGCAGAGTCAAATTGACATTCCAGTTGAATTTGGACGTATTTGGCTGATAATGGTGGATTTAGTTGATGTATTGAAGATCACAGACAATCGTTATTTGTAATTTAGAAAATTCTGGGAGGAGAACCATAGGAAGAAGAATTATGCTTGAAACTTGAGCTTAAACATACGTTTTTGTTTGATGTGCTTGGGAAATGCAGTCATTTAGTGATTGATTGGTTTGATATTTTTGAAGATAGTTGGCCTAAATTCACAATGCTAAGGAGCATCATTATTTTTGGGCCATAAGTTGTCCCACTTATTCCAAAATCGCTTCAAATTGAAATGCAATATTTTTGCTGCTTTTTATTCCCTTTATTGGAAGGTGTCAAACTTAATGGCTTGGATTCTAATGTTATCTAATTTGTTTTTTGATGAATGCTTGTTTTCTAATGATGCGGTGAATTGATAGTGCAGTTACTTCTAAATGTTGGTGGACCAAAAGGGATGTCTTGTGTTCAAATGGCTGAGGTTATGGTAGATATTAAAGGATACAATAGTGCCTTGATTAAGCCACTTTCTGCAACATTAATAATGAGTAGTCTTTATTGTTGAAGAATGATAAAAAATTAAAAGATGGGTGTTATCCCATATTGAAAAAAAGAGAAGGAAGGGGGTAAGTTGGTTTTGGTAAAAATTTGCCAATCCCGCATTGTTTTGTTGTGAGAATGGGAGGAGTCTTTAAGGTTATAAATAGACTTCTCCCCCTCTTAGTTAAAATGTGTCAGTCACGACTTGTATTTGGTGTACCACTTAAAGCTATTAGCTATACTAGTAGAGAATTTAAAGAAAATTTTTTTTGGGTATATACTTGAGCTTTTGGGTGAGAGTGAGAGTTAAAT
>CATIWM010556842.1:0-12694 GCA_949671775.1 Mallotus repandus
AAAATATATGTGTGTATATATATATATATATATATATATATATATATATATATATAAATGAATAAATAAACAAATAAATAAAATTTAAAAATAGGACCTTAAAAAAGAATTTACAATTTAGTTCAAAACCAATAAATTAGATCCAATAAATCCAATTTCACAGTAATTTTCATCATTGGGTCCTCTGTCGCATCCAAACTCAAATAATCCCGAAATTGGGTGCTTACAGTTGCCTCTTGCACAATGTATTCCTTCATGGATGGATATTCTGGATACAATCAGATTTTGATGGCCATCATCGAGAAAGCAAAGATGTCCTTCATAACAGAGTGGGTACTTACTATTATGGGGTACTTACTATTACAGGGTAATGCCTTTTTGGCCTGAAAGATGCAGGTGCAACCTACCAAAGAATGGCAATAACTATATTTCATGACATCATACACAAAGAGGTCAAGGTGTATGTAGATGACAAGATGGTTAAGTCATAAACCAGAGAAGGGCACTTAGCTGCTCTCGAGAAATTCCTCAGAAGGGTTGAAAAATATAGCCTTAGGCTTAATCCCAAGAAGTGCGTATTCAGGGTGACTTCAGGCAAGATGCTAAGATATATTGTCAGCCAGAATGGGATCAAAGTGGATCTAGATAAAGCAAAAGCAATCAGAGACATGCCTGTGCCAAAAACAGAGAAAGAAATCAGAGGGTGGTTTCTAGGGAAGCTACAATTTATAAGTAGGTTCATCACCAAGTTAACAGTAGTTTGCAAGACCATTTTCAAGCTACTCAGAAAGGATCAACCACTCATATGGAACAAACAATGTTAGCTAGCATTCGATAAAATCAGAAACTACCTAGCCAATCCACCAGTTCTGAAACCACCCAAGTCTGGGTTGCCATTAACCTTGTACCTAGCCATTGAAGGGAATGCAATCGGTGCAATGCTAGCCTAAGAGGGATAAGGGGAAGCAGAATATGCAGTCTACTACCTGAGCAAGAAAATGCTACCTTATGAAGAAAAGTACAGTCAAGGCGAACAAATATGCCTAGCAATGGTCTGGGCAATGAAGAAGCTCAGACATTATTTTCAATCATACAAGATTCAAGCTATGTCCAAAATGGATCCTATGAAGCATCTCTACGAAGCTCCTTCCCTAGTGGGAAAACTCGCCAAGTGACTCATTCTATTCATAAAATTTGATGTGCAGTATCTGACTAAGAAGATAGTGAAAGGGAGCGTAGTCGTTGAATTCCTAGCCCTCAACCTGATTCCAGATTCAGAAGAAATTCAACTAGATTTCCCAAATGACCTCAGCATGGCTATCGAGGTGCAAGGATGGCATATGTACTTCGATGGGCCATCTAATCAATTTCGAGCAAGAGTCAGGATCATACTCCTAACACAAAAAGGCAAAGTGATACCGATTGCTAAAAAGCTAGTGTTCAGGGTTACGAATAATGAGGCAGAATATAAAGCATGTGAAGTTGGCATGGAAGCATTGATAGCTCTAAGAGTGATAGAAGTTAAAATATTTGGGATTCCATATTGGTAATCAATTAGACAACAAAAGAATGGGAATTGAAAGAATAACACTTGAGGCCGTATCTGAGCCACCTGCAGTGACTCACCTTATCTTTCCAAAAATGCAAATTCATCTATCTCCCTAGAAACCATAACCAAATGGTAGATGCACTTGCTTCCTTAGCATCAGTATAGGAAGGACCTGCCAAAATGCCCATGAATCCCCTAACCTACTCAAATCAAAGCAACCTAGCCACAAATGCCTCAGAATAGCAAAGAACGAACCCTGGTTCTCGATAAACAACAATACCTCCCAAAGAGAATTTACCCTGACAAGGTAGTCATCCAGCAACTGGCATCAAAATTCACAACACACCAGGGTGTATTATACAGAAGAACTTCAGATGGGATACAACTCAGATGTCTGGATGAGATAAAAGCTGCTAGAGCAATGGAAGAAGTACATAAGGGTGTTTGTGGTCCGCACATGAATGGTGCCATCCTGGCTAAAAAGTTAATGAGACAAGGGTTCTTCTGGATGACGATAATGGAAGACTGCATCAAATTCGTAAGAAGGTGCCATAAGTACCAGATTCACGGGGACATCAGCCATCTTCCCCCAATCAAGCTACACTTTATCTCTTCTCTGTGGCCCTTCTCAGTATGAGGGTTAGACATAATCAGAGAAATTCACCCGATAGCCTCGAATGGGCACAAGTTTATCCTAGTAGCAATCGATTACTTCATAAAGTGGGTCGAAGCATAATCATACATAAAACTGGAATTAAAACAAGTGGCAAAGTTCATCAGAAAAAATCTATTTTGCCGATATGGGATTCTCTATCATATAGTTTTAGACAATGGCATTCAGTTCCAAGGGGAAGTGAGGGAATTGCTAAGTTATAAGGTAGAACATCACAAATCCGCACCCTACCATCCACAAGCAAACGGGGCAGTCAAAGCTACAAACAAAAATATCAAAAAGATCTTGTCAAATATGACTCAGACTTACCGTGATTAGGCAGATAGACTACCATACACATTTTGGGGATACAAAACAATAGTCAGAACTTCAATAGGAGCCAGTCCTTATTCACTAGTAGATGATTTCGAAGCAGTACTCTCAGTGGAAATAGAAATCAAATCACTGCGAATAGCAATTGAATCTGAACTGCCTAAAGCATAATGGGCTCAGCAAAGGCATGACATCCTTACTACTCTGGACAGTGAGAGACTTAAAGTATTATATCATACTCAACTATATCAAGCTCGACTGGCTAGAGCCTTCAACAAAAAAGTCAAACACAAGAGTGTGAAAGCAAGAGACTGGGTGCTAAAGCAAGCTAAACAGAATGTCTCAGACCATAAAGGGAAGTTTAGGCCAAGCTGGGAAGGCCCATATATGGTCAAAACCGTTCTATCAAGAGGAGCTATCAAGCTAATGGATTCTGAAGGAAATGAGTTCTCTGAGCCTACCAACACAAACCACTTGAAGAAATACTATGTCTAGAACAAATTAAAAAAAACCCTTATTGAGTTGAAAACCAAAAAAGGTAGCTCAGGCAAAAATTAGGGGATTTCCCACTAGGTTGAAAACCCGAAAGGATGGCCTAGGCAAAAGTTAGGGAAACCGAGAGAAAATACTTAGTTAGAAATCCTTAAAAGGCTGACTAAGGACAAGGATACTGTCGATTCAAAATTTGCATAAATGCAACTGTGCTTTTCTTAAATGTCTTTAGTAAATATGTGAATGCTTGTCAAATCATGTAAGTACATTTGAGAAAATGCAATACATCATTATCATCTGAATCCATAGAGCATGCCAAGTACGATTTGCATATTTTCATTACATGCTTGCAGTTCTTATCTATTTCATTATCTCTCCTCTTGATAGCCAGCCATTATCATTGAACCTAAAAAAAATAAGTCCATCTAGGTGAGAAGAGCTCTCAAAAGAGACGCACTAGGCAAAAGAGGGAAGAAAAAGAAAAATATACCTATATAGGCACGAAGAGCTCTAAAAAGAGATGCCCTATGCAAAAGAGGGAAAAATAAAAAGGTAGAAGAAGTGGAATAATTAGATAGAATAGTCACAGTTACATGAACAAATGTCACAATTAGAAACACACAACTCAATCAATCTAGAGCATAACAACAGCAACCATCAGTACAGAATACAACACCCAAAGTCCATAACCTCGGGAAAATAATACAATACTGAACAACCATACCCAAAAGTCTAAACCTAGCCTCCTAAAAATAACTACATCGGCTATGGGTGCCATTAAGAACAATAGGGGAATCCACTCAAGCATCCCGGTCATCTGAGCCAAGCTCCACATCCTCTGCATCCATCTTAAAAGCTGCCAGTTGCACATGCAGCTGATCAATCTGCTCACGATAAGATGCTCGATCCCTCTCCCACCCACGACTAGCGAGAATGTACTCACTCTACATTAGATAAACATCATGGATCACATCTCATACATTCATAAAAATACATGCATTTGCATAAAATAGGTATAAATTAATAAAAAAAAGGGGGCAGTACGCTCTGCGCGCTATTGAACTCCATAAAATACTCCTGCGTGCTGATCGTAGCAGTATACCAAGACTGAGCAGTGGTAATAGGCACCTGCAAAGCAAAAGAAATCAGAAAATGTAAAAATTAAGGGAAGAGAAAACCCTCGTGAAGTCAAGAGACTAACATGAGTAGAGTCTGCAGGTACTACATCAGACAGTGGGGTACTTGCTCTAGGTAAGAAGAAGCATTCCCCCGCTCCTGTAACTGACAGTTATACAACATCGAAGGCGTCATACTCACAAAATCACCAAGAATGGCACCACTAGATCCTACACCACTGGCATGTGTAGTCCCCTCAGTCCTAGGGCCACTTTCCTTGTCTGATCTCCTTCGACGACGCCTATAACGCTGCAGATAAACTTTCATAACTCATGTCATTTACTGTTTAATACTAATAAAATTTGCTACATATTTATGTAAAAATAGGAAAAAAAAAGAAACACACAGCTCAGAAGCACACCGGATCAAAAGATGCAACCCTAGAAGTGGAGCGACCCTAAGATGTCCGCGAGGTCCCAGCTCTAGAACCCGAAGGCTGTGAAGGATCTACCTGAGGAGGTGGAGGTGCAACAAATTTACTAGCCACAACATTAATCAACTATGGCACTAGAGTCATCATATAAGAAAAATGAGCTCCCTCCAAGAAAACCTTTAAAGGATACCTTCTCTCAGCTCCGTCAAGCTCCTCTCCAACAAGCTCTTGGCCCTAAAATATGTCTCCAAGAGGAGCAACAAGAACTCTCCTCATGAATGGTCCATCCCACCAGCGATAGACCCACTCACCCAGGTACCATACCTTGTCAACAAGACCAGGCAGCAAGACCCTCCTCTGTGTCAGGCGCCAAGCCACCCCCATCTCAATCGACCAATCTTGTCGCTCCATCCACCAGTAAGGACAAATCTGCCTAAGAAACACATAAGCAAAAGGATTGCTAAAAGAATGAGCAAAGAAAAATCAAAATGCACCATACCTGATTGTGGGCCAATATACTTAAGAGACCCCTTGCCTCTGCAGGACTCTATATCAAACTAGAAGTCCTCCTAATCCATCGTAGAAGATGGGGAAAGCCACTCTCAGGCGAGTGCTCAATAGTGGGACGAGGAAGCATCCCAAACTTGTAAGCCCAAACTTTTCAGGAAGAAAGGAGTCAAAATAATCAAAGATGAAATAATCCAAAAAGCAAGAGACCACACTCATATCCAACACGAACAAGCAGCTGCAAATCCGTGAGCCTCCTCTACAAGCCACATCCAAGCCAGAATACATATGAGCAAAAGCAGTTGTGCCCCAACTATACTTCGATAAATCCCTCAACTTCGTCAAAACAGGTAACAGCTGCAAAAAGCTAGTGCTAGAGGCATTCAGAAAGATAACGACACTCAAGAGGTAGAACAAGAAACACCTGGCCAACTGCTCTAAGTTAACATGACCCGCGTTATGCTCCAATCTAACCTTCTCTACAAGCTGCATATACCTGATCAAAGAGGAGCAGCCAGACTTCACAAAGGCAGTAACATTGAACATATCCTTCAGCTCTCTGTTCCTCACAATGATAGAACTATACGCCTCACTGCTAAAAGGGACAGGCTCCCCATAAAAGCTCAGCCTGGTAATGGCTATAAAATCAAGTGGAGTGATAGTCATCTCCCCAAACAACAAATGGAATGTGTGGGTGGTATCCATCTACCGCTCAATAAGAGCACACATCATAGCCTGACTCGATGTATATGAGCCATAAGTAAGAGTAGAAATAATACCATCAATGCCCTTCTCGGCGACCATCTGCTTCACACACGGTGGAAGGCCCTGATAGTACAAGCTAACCTTATTAAAGCTACCAGGCAGCTGAATGATAGGCCCAGAGGACTGTAACCAACAGGTAAATCAGTTACAACATTCATCATATACTAAAACATCTCTTTTTTTCATCTTTACAGGAATACATACAACAAAAGCTAAACTACAGCAAGAGTTAAACTACAGCAAAAGTTAAACAACAACAAGAGCTAAACTACAGTAAGAGCTAAACTACAGCAAGAGCTAAACAATAGCAAGATCTAAACTACAGCAAGAGCTAAACTATAGCCAAAGCTACACTACAGCAAGAGCTAAACTACAATAAGAGCTAAACAATAGCAAGAGCTAAACAACAACAAGAGCTAAACAAACAACAAGAGCTAAACTACAAGAAGAGCTACACTACAGCAAGAGCTAAACTACAGCAAGAGCTACACTACAGCAAGAACTACACTACAACAAGAGCTAAACTACGATAAGAGCTAAACTACAGCAAGAGCTAAACTACAATAAAAGTTAAACTATAGTAAGAGCTAAACAATAGCAAGAGCTAAACTACAACAAGAGCTAAACTACAGCAAGAGCTAAATAACAGCAAGAGCTAAACAACAACAAGAGCTAAACTACAATAAGAGCTAAACAACAACAAGAGCTAAACTACAATAAGAGCTAAACTACAGTAAGAGCTAAACAAACAGCAAGAGCTAAACGACAGTAAGAGCTACACTACAACAAAAGCTAAACTACAATAAGAGCTACACTACAGCAAGAGCTAAATAAATAGCAAAAGCTAAACTACAGCAAGTGCTGAAATCAGACAAGTAGAGCTATACAGACAATAAGAGTTAAAATCAAACAGCTAGAGCTACACAAATAATAAAAGCAATAATCAGAGCAACATATACAACTAGTACTAAGGCAGATAGCTAAAGCTACAGTAAGTGCTAAGCAACTAAAAGGCTAAAGCTAAGTAAGCAAAGCTACAATAGGAACTATCACAGCAATAACCAAGTGAGCAAACTAACCGGACAATGATGAATAGTCCAAGCATGGGTCTCTAGGCTATAGAAAACTGGAATTAAATCTCTTTGAGAAAGTCGAGGTGGACGAGAAGAGGCTCCGCCACTTGTCCCAACAGCTTTGTAGCTCCAGCGGTAGAAGTCCCTATGGCAGTCTGTCCAAGAACCGCCTCATCCTCTAAAATAAACTTGTCAAAAGAAAAAGAAGCAGTATTCACACCGCCAAAGTCACCAAGATCATCAGGGATAGGAGGGAAGTCCATAATACCCATACTGCACGAAGCAACAGAATAACAACAGAAGAAAAATGCTTCAAAAAACCCAAACAGGGCTAATAGAAGGTCAAAAAACAATTAAAAATCACTCCGAACTCGAAAATGAGTTCAATTTAAAGACATCAGGCACACTCCAAGCACATGATCATGCGCTCTTCTAGCCCTCATGCGCTTTAAAACTCACACACGCGCACACCAAGACCCCCGGACACGTACTTTTAGGGTCTCAAACTTGCATTTTACTAAAAAAATGCATAAAAAATGCGCATGAATCGCATAAACACGAGCATTATATGTTTTATCTCTGAAAGTCATATCATTATTCATTAAAAAAAGAAAGATGAAGCACAAATGACACAAGCATGTCGAATCTACAATTATCATATTGTCACATCATAAAATCATATTCAAGACACGACAAATGATGGCATCATTACTGCATCATCACTACTCAGTAGTATCTTTCTCTGCTTAATAGCATTTCATCTACTCAGAAGCATTTCATCTGCTTAGTAGCATTTTCACTGCATAGAAGCATTTTTCATCCGCTTAGAAGCCTTTCATCCGTTTAGTAGCATTTCATCTGCTTAGAAGCATTTTCACTGCTTAGAAGCATTTTTCATCTGCTTAGAAGCACTTCATCTGCTTAGAAGCACTTCATCTGCTTAGAATCATTTCATCTGCTGAGTAGCATTTCATCTGCTTAATAGTATTTAATCTGCTTAGTAGCATTTCATCTGCTTAGAAGCATTTTATCTAGTTAGTAGCATTTCATCTGCGTAGTAGCATTTCATCTGCATAGTAGCATTTAATCTGTTTAAAAGAATTTTACCTACTTAGAAGCATCTCATCTGCTTAGAAGCATTTCACCTGCTTAGTAGCATCTTCATTACTTGACACCTTAGTAGGTTATAGTAGCATCTTCATTGCTTGACACCTCAGAAGGTTATAGTAGCATTTTCATCTGCTTGACACCTCAGTAGGTTATACACTTGCTTGACACTTTAAAAGGTTACAATACCACTTTCATTTGCTTGATACCTAAGGAGGTTATGAAACCATCATCTCACCTCACCTCACCTAAGGAGATTGCAAAGCACACAAACAAACGATGACCCCGCCAATCAAATGAAACAACATCAACAACGATGGGTCTGATTTAACGGCACACCATCGAGGTAAGTACCTCTTCCCAAAATTGTTTTCGTATCTTTGCATTGCTTCACTTGTATTGACATTAGTACTAGAGGACTACACAACACACGTGAAGCAGGGGGCAACTGTCATACATTAAATTTTGACTGTCCCCAAAAAGATCCAATGATGAAAACATCTCTTCGAATATGACAAGTGTTTGTTCCTTTGCACTGCCCCTGAAGCATGCCATAAGTCTAAAAAAAATAGAACCAAGCCTTCATAGAGAAAAATTAACCTCTAAATCATTAAGTTGCACCCTAATTTCATGAACTATGAATTATAAGAGTGGTAAGTAGCTCGTTTCGAGCAATCGTTCCTCAAAATAAGCAGCTCATCAGACCAGTGGTCGGCCCATGAGACCGGAGTTTCACTTCATAAAATAAAAATCCAATTTTGATAAAACAGACAACGGAAACACATCTGAAAGCCCTAAAAACTTCTGGAAGTGACCTCGGAATAGTTCGCGTAATCCCGAGAAGTAGCGCGTGACCACACTTGAACACATTTTGCTCATGCCTGAAAATGGAAGCCAATTTTGAAAAAATAAAGATTAGAAACACATCTGGGAGGTCAAAAACCCTAAAAAATACCCTCAAAATAGCGCGATCGGAGCCTGGGAAGGCCGTGTGACACGCGCAAGAGCATGTGATCACGCGCCCCAGGCCTGTGATCATGCACACTAGAGACATGATCATGCATAAAAAGTGTGACCACATGCTCTGATACACGTGCACACATGCAAAAGTACACACACACGTGCTTTGGGATGCGTGATCACGTATTTTTAAGCATTTTTCCTTATAAATAGCGGTCCCTACCCCCCATTTAGAATGAGGCAAGAGCCAAGGAGCTAAAAAAGCAAGCACACACACTGAAACACTGTCGAACTGAAGACTCAAGAGTCCCAAATTCTCACACTTTTAGCTCACCTTCTATATTTTTCGTAGGATTTTTAGACCGCTTTTAACCAAACCCAACCACTTCTTTTTCAAAGCACTCTTCAAAGGTATATGAATTTGCATTACACATGTCATTTTCAACCTCTCGACAAGGATAACTTAAAAATCCAATGAAGCTAAAGCTTTAAAAAAACCAAAAAAAGCTCAATCGAATCTGAGGACCAAACAATCCTTTTTATATGTTTATTTTACTATCTTGCATTTTACTTTATTACTGCCAGCAGTTGAGAAATTATTATGATTATGTGATGAGACTAGCAATTTGCATGTTAATTGAATAATCTCTACTTTATTTTGCTCATAATAAATCGTCATTTTGCATTAATATGCATTCAATAAACATGAAAGTTTGCTTATCTAAGCTAAAGCTTCAATATCATGGTCCAATGATGCAATCATCATCATTTATTACATATCTTATCATTTAAAAATGCTTTATAATAACTCCTGCTAGAGCATGAACTACGCGCATCTATTTAATCATTGATGATGCATCAATCATCTTTGTTGTGCTTATATGCTATCCAAGTGGATGAATAGACAGAATTACACATAGTTGTGTTAACCTCTGTCTTGCAGGTATTTCCTAGATTTATATTTCCACAACCTTCTTTTCCTTTTTCAAATGTATTTAGTTGGAAAGCCTTGTAAATAATTTTGCTAAATTTCTTGTACTTTCCATTATTATCAATGTGCCTATGTAAATGTACATTTATCAACTATCATTACTAAAACTAGGGTGGTAGCCATAAATCAAGTATTATAAAGAGAAATAGTCAAAAAGTAGATGAGATCTCTCGGGCTCAGAATCTCTACTGGGGACGATACTGGTTGAGTGACCTGATGTCGTCCCTTTCATCTTTTCCTGGTTTTCTAAAACCAGGTGATGAATCCAAACACAAAGCGTCTCGTATCCCCCTGAGACTAATCATTTGTCCCTGTCCTGTAAATGATATGAATGTCCCATCCGGCAAAGTTGCCATGTCGCTAAGAATCAGAAAAGCGTCCCAAACCTCCAGGACCCCAAACGTTTAAAAAGGTTGCTCACAAGTTTCCTTTCAAATTGAAACACAAGTTAGGAGTACAGAATAAGGTAGCAGATGCATTGACTCGGCGTGTAGATCTACTTATCCCTTTGAGTCACGTGATTATGGGTTTTGAGCAATGGAAAGGAGAATATGGAACTGATGATGATTTTCAGCTGATATGGGAGAAGTGTATTATGAATTAACCTTGTGAAGATTTTCGTGTTCATAATGGTTACTTAATGCGAGGAAACCAACTTTGCATTCTCAAATCATCTTTGAGAGAGAAGGTTATTCGTGACTTGTATGGAGGAGGACTAGCTGGACATTTGGGAAGAGATAAAACCATTATTGCAGTTGGAGAGAGATACTATTAGCCTCACTTGAGAAGAGATGTGATGAGATTTGTGCAATGTTGTTATGTGTGCTAAACTGCAAAAGGGCAATCACAGAATATAGGTTTATATATGTCTTTACCTATCCCTAAAAATATTTAGGAGGATCTATCTATGGACTTTGTGCTTGGCTTACCTCATACCCAGCAAGGTGTAGATTCTATTTTTGTTGTTGTTGATAGATTTTTCAAGATGGCGCATTTTATCCCTTGTAAAAAGACCTCAGATGCTAATGGAGTTGCTAAGCTATTCTTTAAGGAAGTTGTTCGCCTACATGGTATGCCTAAGACTATAACTTCATATCAAGATAGCAAGTTTCTTGGCTATTTTTAGAGGACCTTATGGAAGATGTTTAACTCTTCTTTGCACTACAGTAGTATAGCCCATCCTCAAACAGATGGTCAAACAGAAGTTATCAACATAACTTTAAGCAATCTAATCAGTAGCATATGTGGAGATAAGCCAAAGCAATAGGATTTGGCATTGGCATGGGCTGAATTTGCTTACAACAGTGCTATTTATAGGACTATAGGAAAGTCTCCATTTTCGGTTGTCTATACAAAAACACCTCAATATGCCCTTGATTTGATCAAGTTACCAAACGTACCAAGTTTAAATACAGCAGCAGAAAATATGGCAGAACAATGGCAGACAATGCAAGCAAAGGTCAAACAGAAGATTGAACAAGCAAATGCCACGTATAAGAAAGTCTCTGACATACATTGCAGAGTTCAAGTGTTTGAGGTGGATGATATGGTAATGGTTTTTCTACAAAAGGAAAGATTTTCAATGGGTACTTACAGTAAGCTGCAGCCTAAGAAGTATGGTCCTTACAAGATTTTGAAGAAGATCAATGACAATGCATATATTGTTGATTTGCTAGATAGTATGGAAATTTATAAAACTTTTAATGTTGTTAATATTTACCCCTTCTATTCATCTGATGAACCACTGTTATAGACAGCGGGGTTTAGCGCGCGCCCAAGTTTATTACAACTGTGACACTGTTTGAGCTCAGGGCCCCTAGGGAACACACTAACCATTGTCATAAAAACATGGCATGGAGATGAGGAGTCACCACCCAAGGTAATAACTAGGACAAATCGAAAGTGGTGGTAACTCGATTATCTAATACAAGCTAGCACCATAACCAGGAGTTCTGGATACGAAATACCAACTTCTTTTAGTCTTGTGTTCATTTAAAATTAGTTTATGAATTACTATCTTATTTCCTAATTACATGCAATTTCATTAAACCCTAATTGAACATCCATCTAACTTTAAGGCAACCAATCCATGAAAAAGCATATAAAAAATGCATTCGAAGCGTAATGTCCCTAAATCCAAACTACATTTGATTTTAATTTTAAGTTAGCTAAGTCTACATATTTTATTTACAAGTGAAATGGATCTAAAGGTGGGCCTATATTTTAATTGTATTCATGAACTTAAATCTATTATTTTTAATTCTAAAAGTGGGCCTATATTTTAATTGTATTAGTGAACTTAAATCTATTATTTTTAATTCTAAAAGTGGGCCTAAGTCTACCAAATTTAAGAAAAAATGGATTTGATTTGATGGGCCTAATTCTACTTATTTTAATTTAAATGAAATGGTCTTAAATCTATTTATTTTAAAAGAAATTATTTAATGGGCTGAGCTAAGTCTAAATTTATTTTAAATTATATAAAGTGAGTCTAAAGTCTAAATTAACCTAAATGGGCCTAAATTTATAGTAAAGTTAATTAAACCTAAATTTAATTTTAAAGACCTATTTTATTAGTGAGTTAAACCTACACGTGGGCTTGGAGCCCAAAACGAATCAAAAACAACAAATAAGCCCAAATAATAAAAATAAAAATAAATCAAAAATAAAGTGATATTTCTAACCCTAATTTTAATTACATGCAACCTAAATTAAT
>CATIWM010556968.1:0-11072 GCA_949671775.1 Mallotus repandus
AGAGAAAAATGAATAAAGAAGGAAAAAAATAAAGGGAATAAAAATAGAAAAGAAAGAAAAAATAAAAATAAAAGGAAAAATAAGGTAAAAGGAATAAATGTGCATATCTGTAAATAAAAATGCTAAAATCAGGAAATAACAAAAAGTTTAGATATTTTAGTAAATATTTTTCAAAAAGTGCCTATTTGTGTAAAAATTTCTTAACTTTTTAGGATTATTATTAATCGTATTTATCAAGACATTTGTTAAACCATTTGTAATTTTATATAATGTAATTTTTTAATTTTTTATTTATTTGTGGAAAATTATTGTTATAGTATTGAAATTACAAAAAAAAAAAATATATTTTGTATTTATCTTCTCTATTATATATAATTATATATATTGCATAAATAATTACAAGCGGAAATGTCAGAAAACGGTCGGTTTGACCAGCTTAGTTTCTTTTATGGTCCCGTCCTTTTTATTTTTTCACAATTGATTTTTGCGTTTTCTTTTTTAGTCTCGTGTCCTTCCAGTTTTCGTTTCTAGCCTTTCTCTCTTCATGGGTTTCTCCGCTGATCTATACAAAAACCTCCGCTCTTCTGTACCAAAACCTCCGCGCTGTATATATATATTTAAAAAAAGAAAAAAACTCCCATTCATGTTAAGCAACTTGCTCTCCTCAGTCGCATGGCTTCTTCTTCTCCATTGCCACCGTCTTCGTCATCTTCTTATCATCAGAAGGAAAATGAAATATTGTGCGAGGAAAAAGAAGAAAAAAGAAAACGCAAAAATTAGTTAAAAAGAAAATGCAAAAATTAGTTAAAAAGAAAAAACAAAAATTGATGAGAGCTTGAATGCTCGGATTGCTTGGCGTCTTCTTCTCCGTTGCCACCATCTTCATCGTCTTCTTCTCATCAAAAGCACAT
Source organism: Mallotus repandus (assembly GCA_949671775.1). Taxonomy (NCBI): domain Eukaryota; kingdom Viridiplantae; phylum Streptophyta; class Magnoliopsida; order Malpighiales; family Euphorbiaceae; genus Mallotus; species Mallotus repandus. Next base: position 912 of record CATIWM010556968.1, read on the forward strand.
TCCTCTCCCATCGGAGACTGGTATTTCAATAGCTTTGCAAAACATCGATTTAAAATGGTAAATAGCTATTTTCTCTGCTTTGATTTCTTTTCGCTTGTTCTTGATTTTGCTCGGTTTGTAGTGTTTTAATCTTCAGCTGATGATTGTTGTTTGCTTCTTCAATCCAGCAATGCGATGTTTTTTCCATTGTTGAATCATGTTTATTTATTTTCTTTAATTTTATTGTTATGCGTTGATTTCGATTTTGTTTTTTTAGGCTTTCTTTTAATTTTTTATTTTATTTTTCATTTGTTTGTTAATAATGATGTTGATTCTTTTTCCTAGATTTTAAGCTGTACCAAATCAGCAAACAGTTACTTATCCAAACTTCAAGCTTCTGATTGTTTGCGATGGTGGTATATGTGTGTTCTTTTTTTTTCAATTTCTTGTTATGTCCTGTGTGGCTAATAAGTCTGTATTTGGTTGTTCATGACCTATATTGTATCTTCTTTAAGTGTTTGTTGTTTAATTGGAACTGGAGTGTGTCCTTTATTTTGAGTTGCGAATTTTGAACTCTTCTTTTAATAATAATGTTCGTGTTTATTTGGTTTATGAATTTTAGTTTTGATTTCTGATATTGTCTGGATGCTCAGTATGGTTTAACTTTTGATGCGTTGGTTGTTTTGACTGTGTAGGGAAAACTACCTTTGTGAAAAGGCATCTTACTGGAGGGTTTGAGAAGAAACTGAGCGTAAGAAATGGCTCTTGGTGTTTGTTTTTGTTTGTCAACTGAAAAGCTTATATTTTCTTGGTGTCATTTTTCAATAATTTTTTTTTCTTTGAAGTAACCATTGGTGTGGAAGTTCATCCCTTGGATTTCTTCAGTAACTGTGGAAAAATGCGATTCTACTGCTGGGTTACTGCTGGACATGAGAAGTTTGGTGGACTTCGGGATGGATACTAGTAAGTAACTTAGTTCCTTCTTGTCACCTTAACAATTATTGGAGAAACTTTTTATGAATGCTTGCTCCCTAAAAATTTGATAAGTTCTATTATTTTTTTTTATTTTTTCTCAAATTTTGTTTAGAGAGTCCAAGTTGGTTGCATTATATTTCGGTTATTTTCTAGTTTTTGAAGTCACTTACAATAAATTTGTTCATTTTGCATCATCCATGGGCAATGTGCAACCATCATGTTTGAAGTTACTGCACGGTTGACTTACAAGACTGTGCGTACATGGCACATCAGGATCTTTGCTGGTAGGTCTTGCTTTCAATGTTATCTGATGAATTTATTCATCATCAGGCAGGTTGTTTCTAATTCATTATTCCTCATGCTGCTTTGTTTTCAGGGTTTGTGAAAATATCCCCATTGTTCTTTGTGGGAACAAGGTTGATGTGAAAAATAGGTAGGTTAAGGCAAAACAGGTTACATTCCACTGTAAAAAGAACCTACAATACTATAAGATTTCAGCAAAGAGCAACTACAATTTTGAGAAGCCTTTCCTTTGTCTAGCAAGAAAACTTATTGGGTAAGAACTAATATTTTTTATTACTACTAATAATCGTAATTGCTATGAATGAACAAGGGTTAAAATGTTTACTAATAATAATTGTAATTGCTATAAATGAACTAATATTTTCCATACATACATAATTTGTGCATGTCGTGCAAATGCATCAGATGGAATCTTATGTGCTGTTCTTGGATAAAATGGTGTGAGCTTCTCTTCCTCTTTTTTTGAATAGTAATGGTATTTGCACTTTAGAGTTCAATTACTGACAGATTATATTTTAGTGTGATATTAGAGATTTTTAGCTCCATTAAATGTGGTTTTTTTTGGGATTGTAGATTCATACAAAACGAAGAAGGGTTTAGTCCATATGGGTCATTTGTTTTGATCAACTCGTGTTCTTTATTTTAAAGTAGGTTCGTACTTCGGTTGGAGAAAGACACATTTTGCTTTGTCCAAACTCACGATAAGTTATAGAATATTTTGTTTTATTCTTAACCATGTGGCTACTTGGTTTTTTTTTGAACAACATGTGGCCACTTGTTTATCTTGCTGCTGTTTGTATTTTTTTCTTCTCTTTGTAGTACAAGAATTTGATATGGTAACTGCTTATTGTTTACAAATTGAGTGCTTTCTCTATGTCCATCTTGAGGATTACATTATTATTATTTTTTTAATGCAGAACTCTCAGTGTCCTTTTTAGCCATATTTCAGCAACTGAAGGATCTGTAGTGCTATAGAAATCGACTGCATCTTGTTTTCTTAATTTATCATATCTCCTCTCCTTATACTCTTGTGGTCCCTGTACTTCCTGTTCACGTTGCGCAAGATGTATTTGTTCATGAGGTGCATGTTGTGCATGAGAATGTGTCGGAGATCCAACCCTATTAATAGGTTGATCTTGTGGTGGTTGATGTGATGTTGTCGTAGAATGTAATTCGGTCGTCTCCTCTCTCCTTATGGATACCTTATAGACATATAAGGATATATTATATGATAATGTATATAAATGCACATGTTCTATTATGCTAATATGCTTGTCCCTCATGGAATCTATCCCTACTCTGATACCAACTATAATGTAACACCCTATACACTTACTATTATAACACAACATGATATCTCATATTATTTTTATTAAGCATCATTTGTTCATATGTGGTTATTATAAACACATTAATGTATATCCATACACGTATACAAACATTTACATTAACTAGTGAGTACATGTATGCTACAAGGAGAGAGAGAGTTTAGGTTCGACCGACAACTTATGGTCCATGCTTTAACTACCATGCTATATGCTTCAAAATAGTCACACTTCAAGCTTTCCTATCTGGAAAAATAATTGCGATTTGATGAGTCGCGACTCAATGAATATAAACATTAATTAAATTCTAAAGGCTTCTTTAACAAACAGCTCAAACATTTCACAAAACAAATACAAAAATTCAAATATTATTTATGCATATGCTTTGTCTTCTTTTATTTGTTGTGACCTTACAAGACAATACTGCACCCGGGTTCAAGTGAAATAAGTGACAAGTGACAATTGATTTTGTTGGCCAGCATATAACAAGTAAATCAAGTGATATCCTTTGATCATTAATATTTTTCAAGTGATTTGCAAGTATTAGTCAAGATGGTCAAACATCCTCTTATATATATATGCAAATGATCAAGTGCAATTGTATAACAAGTAATTACCGTAATCATAAATTTATCATTTGTCGTATATCCACATAGCACAAACATAAAAAACCTATAAATCTTCAATATTCATATAATAGGACATAGAGAAATCCAATTGAAGTTTCATAGAAGCATATTTCAGTCAAATCAAAAATCACCAATTTGCCATTCGTAATCACATAATCACACAATTGCACATTAGAATCTAATTGATGTATATACTCACTCTTTTAGATACCAAACACTCTATGGTTGACTTGTACTAGCTCCTCAAGCTTCACCGATGCTTTGAGATCCTAAAATATAACATATATTTGATTAAAAATACTAAAAAATGAGTGTTTATGTTTAGTATACAATTAGGATATGTTCTGTATATAATTAAAATATGTTCTTTATATGTGTAAGCCTAACATTTATGCATATTTCTTTCTTATTAGACAACTTGACCTTGCTAGACCTAAGAGTGAATAACTCTTACCACACAACTCCAAATTACTTGATTAAATTTTTAACAAAAACTAGACACACATGGCTACAACATATCCAAAAATCAGCTCAATAAATTCTCTTCACAATAAATGGTGAATTTTTGAATTCAAACATGTGCTCTGCACAGAAATAGTTTGAGCAGGTCTGATTCAGTTTCAAATTTCTCAAGTTATACAAGTCCAATTGTAAAATAAGCTTTCAGAAACTTTTTTTAACACATAAATGAATGAATTTCATGTTTTATACTTCATCTAATTCATCCTCTAAGGCCCTTATATTATTTAGGAAAAACTGGACTACCTGCACATAGTAAGTAGAACCAGTCCCACTCCAAGGATGATTTATCATTACACACAAATTATTTCACAAAATTGCATCACAAGGTTTTAAGATAACATATAAAGGAACAAAACTCATGTTTATCACTTTGTCTAATTTAGTCTCTAACATCCTCAAAATAATTAGTCAACATCAGGTAGCCTGCTGGAACTACTAGCTGAACCAGTCCCAAATAAACTTCCATAGAATTTCACAAAACCCTTTACAGAAATGAAGATAAGACATAAATCTACAATTTTTTTGTTTTGTGTTTCTCCTAATTCTTCTTTTATGGCCATAAAAATTAGATTACAACATTCAGCTGAAAACTAGAATTTTCAGCATGAAGAACCATATTCATCTTCTAAATCAGTTAACCCATGTCCCTATTTAATTCATCTTCAAAATCAATTCAAACTATTTCCCTTTTTAATTATTTCTAATTTAACATGATAAACATATTAAGAAGGAAGAATTACATAAGAAATTAAGATGAAAACACTTACCTTTGCTAAAATTAGGAACCCTAAAATTTTCCCCATTTTCTTCCATTTTCTTCTTCTCTTTCTCTTTACCTTTTTTTTTATTTTCTTTCTTCTTACTTACATGTTCCAGCCCCCTTTTTATTATTTTATTTTTTTGATGGAAAGATAACTATGGTTAAGAAAGAGGAGTAGAATTCTCTAGGATTTTCCACCTCCCATAAATATCCACTATATTATTTTATCATTATGATTATTATTATTATTATTATTATTATCATCATCACCATCATTATCTTTATTTCTAGGAAAATAAATCACACAAGTCATCTTATGCCATATTCTATATTTTTATAAATATGATATGTAATGCATGTGAAATGCACATGCTAAAATGAGAGACATTTATAATGCATATGTTCATATAATATTAGCTATAGATGAAGATAGAGATGTTACAACCTTGAACATGAACCTCATACTTACATTCAAGCTAGTAAACATATTGAATGGCAAAAGGCCATGTCTGATGATTTCAATGCTTTGTTGTCTAATAATATAAGGAATTTAGTTCCTAAACCTGAGAATACTATCATTGTTGCCAACATATGGATTTACAGGATTAAGCGCAGGTCTGATGGCTCCATTGATCGCTACAAGGCTCGCTTGGTAGCAAAAGGCTTCACTCAACAAGATGGGGTCGACTATATAGAAACTTTCAGTCCCATTGTCAAATCTACTACAATTCAGACTGTTCTTACTCTAGCCGCCTTGCATAATTGGTCTGTCAAACAACTTGACATCTCTAATGCCTTCTTACATGGCAATCTCACAAAGACTATTTACATGGACCAACCAGTCAGCTTTGTTGATCCTACTCAGCCAGCTCATGTTTGCAAACTCAATCGCTTGCTCTATGGCCTTAAACAGGCACTGAGAGCATGGTTTTCCCGCTTAGTTCACTTCATTCACAATTAACACTTTGTGTCATCAAAGGCCGACTCCTTTCTTTTTCTTTACAACAATGGAGGTCATCATTTATACATTCTTGTGTACATAGATGATATCATCACACTGGGTCCTCTTCAAAGCTCATTACTAATAAAATATAAGCTTTTCCACAAGAATTTCCTGCTAAAGACCTACGGGGTCTACATTATTTTCTCAGATTTGAGGTAGAGCGAAATCAGAATGGTATTTTTCTTTCCCAAAAATGCTATGCTCTTAGCCTTCTTGTTCAAGCCGGTTTGCAACACTGTAATGCTTGCAAAACACCCATGGTGGTCTCTCTTAAGTTGTCAAAATTATCTGGTGATCCTTGCTCTACCAATACTGAATATAGACAACTGATTAGTGCTCTTTAGTATCTTACTATCACCAAGCCTGACATCTCCTTTTCTATGAATAAATTGTGCCAATTCATGCACAATCTAACCATTGCTCATTTGGATGCTTTAAAACGCTTATTGCGTTATGTTCATGGGACTGTCCATCAAGGTATTCATCTCAGCTCTCACAATTCTCTTGCTATTACTTGTTATGTTGATAGCGATTGGGGAGGGGATCAAGATGATAGACATTCAACGTCTAGCTATGCCATTTTTCTTTAAAATTCATTGATTTTTTGGCTTGCCAAAAAGTAGCCCACCATTGCTCGCTCATCCACTGAGAGCGAGTACAAGGCAATTGCAAATGCTACTGCTGAGTTTCTATGGATTCGTTCTCTTCTCTCCAAGCTTCACCATCCGCCAAATTCTTGCACAATGTGGTGTGACAACATTGGAGCTATCTACTTGTCCTCCAATCTCGTGTTTCATGCGACGATGAAACACATTGAACTTGATTACCACTTTGTTCATGAACAAATTGCATCCGGAGCTCTTTCTATTCAGTAGGTTACTACAACAAATCAATTGGCTGACTTGTTTACCAAGCCCTTGTTGCTGTCTCGGTTTCAATTCCTTTGTCAACAATTATCTCTCCAGCCACCCAAGGACTTGCAGGGAACTATTAGCGCAACTACTTAGTTCTAACTATTTTTACTTGTATTTATTATGTTATTCTTGTCTCTTTGTACCTGTTGTTATTTGGTTCCGACTCTTGTTACCAAGAGTCATTTGTTTCTTTGTATTTTCTGTATAAAAGACATTGTAACTTTATTATTCAGATATATACAAAACCAATACTTTTAGCTCTCATCACAATATCCGCATCAAGCTTTATAAGAAATAGTCATTATTATAAATGCATGTACACTTTAATTAATATACGTTCTTCTGTGTTTGTATATTCATTTTTTATATATATATTACATAAATATTTTAATTTAGAAAGTAGACATTTTAATTAGAAACTATTTTTCTATATCCGCTTCTCTGTTTTTCGTAATTTTATGTTTGTGTGGGTGGTAACTAAACTATTATATAATAAAAAGCCATCTGCATCTCCTACCCAACTGATATGCAAAATTATTTATTCATCTTGAATAAGTCCATCTTGGGTTTTATAATTAATTAGGAGTGAGTTGGCAATTAGACTGTAATTATAATAACAAAGATAGATTTTGTGTTGAATGAATTCGGGGGAGGGAATTGTTGAATGCAGCCAACATTTTTAAGATTTTCAAATCGTCTCTACGTGTTTCATCTTTTATTCGGCATGAAATTTGCGTAGTGTATGATAATAAGTAGTTTATAATTAGTGTTTATTTTTTTTAATAAATTAGGAGCTCATATAACTTTAGCATCAATAGATTATATAATAGGAGATAACTCTCTCATTTTAAATTGACAACAGATGAATTGGACTTTACACCTCAGAATATCTTTAAAGAGAAATTACTATTTAACTATTCTCTCACTGGTATAATTAATACTTATTTAAGCATGCAAATTTATATAATTTATTTAAATATGAGTATGTTATATTTGATATGATCAAATAAATTAATTAAATTTGACGACACATATGAATAAAGTTAAATAATATATTACATAATTTTATTTTTTTTAAGGAAATTTTATCGGTGCGATCATTTAAAATTGAACCTATAATTTTAATGTCGTAAAAATTTTTTTTTTCATTTCATTATTTACTATTCAACCTTCCAGTATTATTGTTTTGTACTTGAAGCAGCATCCTCCAAATTGGAAATCGGTCAACATAGTGGAAATTAATTGAAAATAGATATAAAATGGAGGCAAAAGCCTAAAAACAATTAGAAGATAATTCTTAGGATATGTAACCCCAACTCTATAGCCATAACATCATTTGGGAGTGATATAAGAATACGTTCCTGGATTTTAACAGCCATAAACAACCCTTTTCTTCTCTTTACTTTTATTTCTTTTCTTTTGATGTGTGATTATATATAGGCTGATTTCAAGGAATATATCATTAAATTCGCTAATTCCTTGTTTGGTTGAATTCCATAAAAGGAATTCATTTTATTTTTAAATGAATTTTAAATAGAATTTATTTGTAAATAAATTTAAAATTTATTTGAACCAAACACATTTTATCGATAAAAAAAATTTAGTGTTAAACAATTCTATAAAATTAAAAAGTTAGAATTATAAATGACTTTTATAAAATTTTCATTTAAACCAAACACACTCGAATTTGTAAATGAATTTCATACATTTTTATAAAATTCATTTGAATCAAACATATTTCAAAAAAATCTAAAATGAATATAGAATTAGCTCAATTTTCTGGTCATACCGGAATAAAAAAAATTACAAGCACTTATTATTCTATATTATATATTTTTTTCATTACTTCTTTTATGCCGGTCGTATAAAATTATAGTATATTTCATGTGAATTACATTGATGGTTGCATGAATCTGTTTATTTTGAATGTCTTAAAATGTACAGTTGATTACATAGGCAATATATATCTTAATATTGTTGTCAATTTAACAAATTAGATTAAGACTTACGTATAGTACATGGAATTATCAACTACTAGTGTTTCACTTTATGAAGGAAAATCAAGGGAAATTAAATGATTAAATACCCTTCCTTAATTATTCTTGGACATTGGAGTTTTTTTTTTGTCTATTATATAAAAGGAAAATATTTTGTTTCGGAACTTGCGACATGAACAGTATATTGCGAGTCCTTGATTTTATCAAAAACAACATTCTCTAAAGTAGATAGCTCCCTATATTAGAGGCAAAAAAGGAAGTACATTTTTTTTGTCTTTTAATGGGATTTGCGACACATTATTCATATCGCGAGTCCCGACATGTATTATTATCCTGTATAAAATATAGACAAGAGGCGTCAGAGTTGCTTCAGTGCAAAGGCATCTGCATGCCTTCTTGTTGTTATTTTTGCATTCGAGCTTTTGAATCTTTAGATCATGTTTTTAAATGCTATTAAGCTACTTCTATTTGATATACTTTAGCAAGTTTATTAGACACTTCCTTAGATTTATCTAATGGCATTTCTCACTTGTTCAAAATGGCAATGAAGATTAATCATTTCTCCTCTCAAGTCTCTACTCCATGGAAAGCGGGTGTTCATGCAGTAATTTGGAGCATATGGCATGCTCGTAATAATATTGTCTTCAACAATGAGTTTGTTCCTATTTCTCACTCTGTTCAATTCATCTATCGAGCCATTAAAGAGGTTGAGTTGTTCAAGTCAGGTCACATGCTTAACTCTTAGTCAGAGCTACTCATTTAGATTCAAGTCAGGTCATATGTTTAACTCTTAGTCAGAGCTGCGGGTTGCTGGTATTCAGCGATGTTCTCCAATGGCTATTCTAATATTCCGGCTTCATCCTTTGGTAGGGTGGACGAAAATAAATACTGACGGAGTTGCTCTTAGTTCCCAGGCATAGCTGCTGCTGGCGATATTTTGTGAGATTGCAGAGGTTCGGCTTTATCTTCTTTTGTTGTTCCGTTGGGAAATAAGTTTGCTTTTGAGGCAGAAATCTTGGCGGTGAGCATTGCTGTTAATAAGGAATTTCAAATGCAGCTTTCTCCTCTTTGGATTGAATCTGATTCGACTTTTGTAGTTCATCTTCTTCGGACTAAGAGTATTGTTGTCCCATGGCGAGTTAGAGCTTCATGGCAGCAGTGTATTAATTGTTTGGGTACTATTTAGTTCCATATTAGTCATATCTTTCGTGAAGGGAATGGAGTGGTTGATAAACTTGCTTCCTTAGGCCTTTCTCTTCAAGCTCCTTAATGGTGGTCTTCTATCCTTCTTATTGCCACAATTTCATGTTTAATGATGCTCTTAGCTTTTGGAATCTTATACATTTCGTTAATTTCTTTCTCTTTTATTTATTTGCCCTATGTTGGGTTGTATCTGAACCAATGAACTGACTCTACCCAATGAACTGACGTGTGTAGCCAACTTATTGTTAACAAGAAAATACTCTTATATTAAAAATTAAATACAAGAATCACAAACTCTCCTTTGTTCTCCAAGCAACCTCACCACACTCAATTCTTATTTCTTACAATGCAGAAGCTCTGCTTCTTATTTCCTCTCTTATTTTCGATGTATATAACACACAATGGGAGGGGGTATTTATACTAACTCAAGATTAATACAAACCACACAAACTCACCTAACATACACCTAACACACACCAAAATAACCATACATTTAATTCAACATTCAACAAACAACCATCTACTCTCAACAACCCATTACTCTCACCAAC
>CATIWM010557185.1:0-10396 GCA_949671775.1 Mallotus repandus
AGGGTATAATTCTATATATTGCTTTCTAACTTAGATTTGAGGGATTGAGGGATCAGGTAGTATCACAAGCATGCACTCTGTGCTAAATCTATTTATTTAATCTTAGTTAAAACTTTATAAACTTTCACAGAGAACCTAAAGTAATCCACATGACAAACGTTTCAAGAAATGTGACAAGTAGCTACTCAATTGATCTGAGTTGGTATACTTCCACTAGCTATTGGCCAAAACTTGCATTGAAGTCATTGATTTATAGTGAACTTGACCAGCTCAACAATGGACTATGTTAATAGTTATCATCGTTTTCTATCATTTTTCCTATCATTTTTTAAGTCAATTGGCAAAGCCTTACCTACCAAAATTCACAGACTTATTTTTGTTCTGTTTTCATTTAGATGGAAAATCAAGATCATCCAAACTTTGCATAGACCTCAAGGAACGTACATTACAGGCAAGAAATATTTCAGATTGTTGGAGCTTTTTTTTTTTTTTGAAATGGAAAGGAATTATAAGGATCGAATCTTCACTTATTAATGATTTGACTAAACCTATAAATAAATATAGATCATTCATGCATTGAATAGCTACAATTAACATTTAATTTCATATTTGAATTTTGAGTGTTCCAACTTTCAGTCCATTGATTATTTTTCTTTAAGAGTATTATGAAATATAAAGTTCAAATTTTACTTTCACTAATTTATGAAATTGGCTTTCATCTAATTTTAAAATTATATATATATTTACCTAATTTAGAAAAAAGAAAAATTATTTTTTATTATTTAATTTATTAATATTTAAATCATTTAATAATTTATCGGAAAATAATTTTCAATAAAAATGTTTAGATTATTTGAGAAAGTCCTTGTACCAATTACAACAAATCAAAAGGAAAAGAAATGAATTTTTTTGTTATCAGCACAAAGTGATATTCACTGGAAAGCTGATGAAAGAGATCTATCAATAAGCTGCAGGAGCAAACAAACAGAGTTTGATTTTTGAGTAAATTGATAGAAGTTCAATTCTAATCAAATTCTAAGTAAAGAATTTTAATCCTTCACTAACTCTAAAATTATAAACAAAATTATGAAATTACAATCCATAACCTGGTCCAGAAGCGCTAATGAAACAATTAATGGGCCAATCCCATAAATTGGTCCAGTAAACCTTCCTAAATTTATTTGGGTTGGTGTAAATATTAATTTTTTCATTAATTAATAAAAAATTATCATAAGTATGAAGAGAAATAGAGAACATGATAAGATAACGTTCTCATATCTATGACTTATATGGAAGGGTGGTAGTCAACACCGTATAGATATGTATTAAAAAAAATTAAGTTTATCATATTTATATCACGCACTAAACATATTTGTAAATTATTATATTATTACATGAAGATGTTTTTTTATTTTTTGAACTCTATATTATTATTATATGATGATTAGTGCTTAAGAAATCGAACTACTTATGTTGACCACCGGCCTCTTCCTTGTATTCTGCCCTTCTCCTGTGTAATGTAGGAATTTGCTTTATAATAATCTTCATTGAATCTTGTTCCCCAAAACAAAAAACAAAAAAAAATATGTATTTTTTTATATTTATACTTCCTAAATATTTCAGTTTAAAAGGTATGTATTTCAAGTAAAAATTATTTTTCCGTTCATATTCTCGTTTTCTATAGTCTCCATGCAGCATAGGGTCTAATAAATGACACCTATAAAAAATAATTAAAAAAATGAAAATAAAAGATGACGAAATTAAATGATAATGTAATTGTAACTGATATGGGTTGGATCTCGTATATTTACGACTGAGTTCAAGTATTTTAATATAAGCCCATTCGAGACGGGGCTCATTTGAGTCCATTTAGGCGTAGCCTAAGAATGACACCATTTTCATATCTACATGGGCAGATTTCTTCTTCACTTCTTCATTTCTAAATATCAAGTTTTTGTTATGAGTATAACATTTTTGGTGCTACCATAGAGCTGAAAAAAGAGAGTTTTCTTGTCAAAAAGGGTAAAATTACTGGGCATCAGGATTTTGTTGAGAAATTGGATTTATGAAGGACTTGTATATTATATGACTTTTTGTTTGACTTTTGCTCTTGTTGCCATGCTAGCTTACTTCTACTACTGGCCATAGGTTTAAATCTGGTTGGATTCACCTAAGACATGTGTGCTATAAATCATTTTTGGGAGTTACAAATTTTCTTGTTTTTATGTAGAGAGTTTAATTTATTTTCTCAAATTCAAGTAAACACTAAAAATAGAAAAAGTTGTTTTTTTACTAACATAATCTGTGTTTTAATAGTCAGATTTTATAGTGAATCAAATAAGATACAGAATCTAAATTTTACTTTTGTTTTTTTCTTCAGTATAATATAAAAAATAATAAAAATATCTGTACAATCCATTTAATAAAGTACGCAACCGGTAAGATATAAAACTTAAATTTCTAATTTTACTTTGTCCTCCAATATAATATGAAATGTAAAAAATATCTGTACAATCTATTTAATTAAGTACGTATTAGATTTATTGTTTTTAATAAAAGAACCGTAAAGTTAGTAGCAGATTTAGTATTTCTCCAACATAATATGAAATGATAAGAGAACCGTAAAATTTATTTAATAAAGTACATAATTAATTTACTTAAATAAACATTTTAGTTAGATTAGTTCCATAATTGTGTTGGGAGCTAAGATTAAAATTCAATGCTCAAAATTGAAGACCCTTGTATCCAAGTAAATATCATATGATATGGTATCATTTTTCCAACAAGGTTGATAAAAATAATTGGACTTGGAATCAAAAAGTATAAACAGAAGAGCATATTCTCCTAATGCCAACAACCAAACCAAAGACACCATGAAAACGAACCTGAAACTGGGCTATCTATCTGCCTATGGACTAGACCAAATCCACCACATTTTTCATTAACCTTAGCCGAAGCCAACTCAAATACTATAACCAAAACATAAAAAACACACAACTCAACATCATTGACTACCACTCTTCCTCTGCAAAGGACTGATATGTAACTTGAGAAGATCTGGAAGGGCAAAATTGTACCAAAATCAAAAATATATAGACAGACGCCTCTCGGATAGCCACATTTTTTTCAACGGTGTCAAACACGCACACACAAAAAGAAGGAAAACTTTCTCGATTCTTCTCGTCTCCGTTTTGCCCTCAGTTTCATACCCACACAAGGCACCCAAAATCCAAACCAAATTTTACTTAGAATCGAAAAAATCTTAGCTTCCTCTCGCTAAACCAACGAACAGACACCCATTTTACTTACCCATTCACACACAACACTCTTAATCCTACAGTCTTTTTTTTTTCCCTTAAGAAAAAGCAGAGATTTTTGTGTATATATACACAGACATATATATATATATATATTGAGTACATCAAAACCCCATCTTTGAGATCACCCAGAATCTTGAATCGTTAGACCTTTTATTTGTTTTTGTTGAATTCTTTCTGGGTTTTATTACCGTACAATGTCAGGGTCCGGTGGAGTGTCGATCGCCCGTAACCGCGGTGAGAATCGGTTCTATGTGTCTCCGGGCATGCGACAAAAGCAGCAGCAGCAGCAGCAGCAACAACAGCAGCAGCAGCAGCAACAGAAGCAGCAGCAGCAACAACAGAAGCCTTCGATTTCCAAGAATTGTACGGCGGAGATGGAGAAAAGAGGAGAGACCGATCAATGCGGGTCGTCTTTGTCTTCTTCTTCTTCGTCGGTGTCCAACTGTTCGGTTTCGGGTCGGGTAGGGATTGAGAGGAATTTAACCAATTTTGATCGGTTCTTGGAGTATACTACTCCTGTTGTTCCTGCTCAACATTTGCCTAAGGTAATGGTAATTCATTATTACAAATTTTTTGTGATTTACGATCGTTTCCCAATTTATTTATTTATTTTTGATATCTGATTTTGGGTTAATGTTGTAGTTGGTGTCAAATTATGGAAAGTAGGGTTTCGAAGCTTGAACCTTTGTTAATTCAGGGTTAGGATTTGTTCTTAAATGGCTATATGCAGTCACTAGAACAATTGATTGGGTTATGTTGATAAATAACTGGCTTTTAGTCTATGATTTGTTTGTTTGACAATTCTTGGAACCTTACATAATGCAATTTGTTGGTTTACAGACAAGTGTTAGAGGATGGAGAAATCGTGAACCAGAGTGTCAGCCTTACTTTGTGCTGGGGGATTTGTGGGAATCTTTTAAGGAGTGGAGTGCATATGGGGCTGGTGTTCCCCTTTTGTTAAATGGAAGTGAAACTGTTATGCAGTACTATGTTCCTTACTTGTCTGGCATTCAGCTATATATAGACCCGGCCAGACCTTCCCCGAGAGTAAGGTGAGCTATTGTTCAATTGACTCTTGCTTTTTTATATTCATTAGTGTTTCTATTTCTAGTTGATGTTTTGTGAAATGAATTTATTGATTTGTGTGAGTATGGTATATGTTCTGTCCAATTAATGATATGTATTGCTCCTCGCTTTTGAATCCATATTATTTGCTTCAAGCAACTTGGTAATTATCAATATCCTAGTATACTTTTTGGTTAGTTTGTAAAGCTGCTATTTCTTGTCATATGTCCATCAGTATTATCTGCTGTTGGATGATTTCACCCATTAATGAGGTTTGTCGCGTACCGTTATTTGGCATTTCCTTTCACTTGTATTATAATGGATTTTGTGAGGAGCCAGTTGTAATTAAGATACCTATAACACGTCACTATACATTTACTCAGTTATTGTTTGTTTGAGAATGCTTTTTTTTTTTTTTTTTTTTGAGTTTTTCTTGTTGATTATGTTCCTAGGTTTGATTTGCATGAGTTTCTGTTGCTGCTTGCTTTTTTTTTTTTTAGTAGTGATATTATAGGAATTAAATTTATCATAGCACAACTTGAATTTGGCCGATGTATAATGTATTTGGTACAGTTGATTGGGATTTGTTGATTTTTGTTTTGTATATAGTTCATTCATATGCTATTCCCTCAAAACAGAAAATAGAAGTTAACAATGTAATTTGGTTCCTGCCATCCACGGTTGGATGCTTTTTGTCCATAGGCATCACAAGTTTTAACCTCATTGTCAGATAGCTACTTGTGCTTATCTTATGTAATTTCAATATAATCACTTTTGGTGTCTCGGCTATTATGTATTATTTATAGCTACCTCTGATAATTTAAGTGGGGGTATTGGTGCCTTTTCCCATGGTGTATTGTATCACTTTTCTCAAGATATAATCTGCCATCAATGACATTGTAATTGCTCAGTGGCATATGCACTTATTGTTGGCATTAAAACGTTTATATGTGTATTCTCAAAAAAAAAAACAAATGTTTATATGTGTAAATTACAGTATTATACCGCATTGTCTTGTTTTATGATTGTGGTTGTAGCATAGTTTCTCCTTCCTTGTTGAGGGTTTCTGACTTTGTTGCATTTTGTAAAACTGAAGAGGCAAACATAACAAGCTTTTGTTGTGGTCTGCATTGCATTCATGCTTGAAGCTTAAGTCAAACAATTTATATAGTCTTTCAAGAAAAATGTCTTCAGAGGAGAAAAAGAGATAGCCTGCCTTTCTGGTAGCTTCCCTTTTTGTGAAATAAGTATCATTTTATGAGTTTCTCTCTACCCTACAACTAGTTTGATTTGGCCTCTGTAACTGAAGAAATTATCATATGCAATGCAATAGTATAATTGTTGTAATTCCTTGGTTATCAACGATATTTTCTAATGCATGATGTATCACATCATTATTGATGCTATCCTTTTGACAGGAGGCCTGGTGAGGAGAGTGATGCTGAGTCATCCAGGGAGTCTAGTGCTGATAGCAGTGACTACGGAGCAGAAAGAGGAGTAAACAGTGTTAATGGGCTTTGGATCCAACAAAACATTGTAGATGCAAATATTCAGAGTTTGAATAGGCTCTCACTAAGAAGTAAACCCTCAAGAGGATCATCTAGTGATGAATGCGAGATTTCTAACCCTCCAGGTCGGCTTATATTTGAATATATGGAACATGCTTCTCCCTTTACTCGTGAACCTTTGGCTGACAAGGTTAGTTGATAATCTTTATGATTTATGAGACTTACTTTGTTAGGTTTATCATTGTGTCTTCCCACATTTTAAACCTGATCATGACTGACAATAGTAACTTTCTGCACTGTAGGTTTCAGCTCTTGCTTCCAACTTTCCTGGACTCAAGACATTCAGGAGCTGCGATTTGTTGCCCTCAAGTTGGATTTCTGTGGCCTGGTATCCCATATATAGGATTCCCATGGGTCCAACACTGCAGAATCTGGATGCTTGCTTCTTAACTTTTCATTCTTTATCGACTCCTTTTCAAAGTACATCTCTTCCTCCCTCTCTCTGCAGTATACACCTTTGTGCATGCAACAATATTGTGAACTGGTAATTTTTGTCTATTGTCTTACGGGTTTCGTGTGTTCATTTGTGACAGGTCCGAACACTGATGGTTTACACATTCATGGTTCTAGCAGTAGGGAGGCTCTGTGCCCAGACATGCCGTTGAAGTTACCCCTGGCTACATTTGGTCTTGCTTCCTATAAGTTTAAAGTTTCATTTTGGAATCCCAATGGAGTTTATGAATGTCAAAAAGTCAATTCCCTCTTGCGGGCTGCTGACAACTGGCTTAGGCTTTTGCAAGTAAATCATCCTGATTATATGTTCTTTATCTCCCACAACTCAAACTGGAGATGATTAGTTGGCATCAGGTATAAGCTAAAACAATGGATGGACAGATCTGGGCATAAGCTTAGTGGCGTTGTTTTATAACTTTATGGAGCAGTACATGATCATTAATTCTCAGCCTAAAGTTATATTGACTCCAAAATTTATGTTGCCGTCCCAAACAGCCCAAGACTGGTTTGGTGTTGGCTTTTATTTGAGGCATTGCGTGTTCAGAGATATTTTGAAGGAGCTTTATGGTTGGTGGTCATTATGATGTTTGGTCCTATGGGCAGTTTTTCCTGGCCCGAGAACTTTCTGTTGCTTCAACCTTTTAATAAGTTTGTCAGATGGTGATAAAAAAAAAAAAAGAAAAATTAGTGACTTTTGTAAATACCTGCTTTCCTAGTGCGTCAGCATGCTTTGTACTAACAGTTTTATAATAGAAACTGTTTTCATATATCAACTGTGACCCCTCTAATGAAAACTCAATTGTTTTGTGTATTATACTTGAGATGAGGCTCTTTTATGCTCATTTTTTTAGAGAATAAAAATATATTAACAGATAATAATACTGCTGTTGGTAACATAAAGGAAGCTGACTATTCTGCAATCCGTTACGTAGACTTTTCTACCATTCAGAAGAGTCACTACTGTTACAGCCCGTAAAATATTGACAGCCCCAAGGCCCGTGGTGCAGACACAAGGGCGAGAAAATTCGGCCAAGGCAAGCCAAGGAGTGCTGCTTGCTGTCAAGGCCAAGACATGTGCACAAGAGCTCGCGGGAAGGCTCTAGAACGTGCTAGAGACTCGCGAGAAATGACAGGGGCTGTATGCTGCCAGTCTTGCCAAGACATGCCTAGAAGCTTCCAGAACAATGTAGAGTGAGTCATGTCAAGACTCGTCCGGAAACTTCCCACCAAGGTGCTAGGAAGCTCGCCACTCTAGAAGCTTCCCATGCTGCCAGCCATGCTAGGCCATTTGGCCAATCTCTAGAACATTTCCTTATATTCTTTGTACATAAGATATTTGTAGAAATATCTAGAAGAATTATTTCTAGCCACACATTAAGGAGGTGAACAGCCTATATAAAGGTCACCCCTCTCATTTGTAACATAAATGAAGACACACAGCTGATGAGACATTAATAAAGAGTATTCCCCTCTTTGCTCATCTAAGTCCTGCCTACTCATTCACTTTACACTCGTCCCAAACCTCTTGCCGCCCACTTCGCTCACTCAATTTCCGCTGCGTTCCAACTCTAAGGCTTACTTAGTTCGACTTTGTCCACTGGTTGACTAAGTGCCGCGCGACTTAGCTAACCTCTCAGTCTAAGCACGTGACAGGTGGTATCAGAGCAACGGTTTCATCCTAGGCACCGCTGTTTGGAGCAACTCGAGCATGGCAAGCGAGGAAGGTGTTGTTGCTACCAACGTAGAGGAGCAACAAGCTGGACAACCTCGTGGGCGTGAAGAGCAACGCTCACAACCGCCCAAACGTGGAAAATCTAAGGCTCCAACGAGAGAGCCAACCGAATCCCGTGTGGCTAGCTTAGAAAGAAGCTTGGCCAATGTAACTTCGACCATGGGAGAGCTCAGCGATCAAGTGGATAATCTTATCCAGGAGAATGCGGAGATCATCAGGGCTGCCAAGGCCATGGTTGAAGAACTTGGCAATGCATTCAGGGGACAACTACACTCCCTTCAAGACGAAGTGAAGGAGCTTCGTAAGGAGTTGGACACCCTTCGTCGAGGTAGTCCGCCCTCGACAAGCGCTGCTGCCACTTCTAATGCTGCTGCCCTCATGGTTTGAAAGTCCCCAAGCCTGCCATTTACAATGGCACACGGAACTCCATAATGGTGGAAAACTTTTTGTTCGGTCTTGAGCAATACTTCGAGGCGATGAATGTCACGGAGGATTTCTCAAAGATTAGCAATGTTGCCATCTTCTTGAGGGATGCTGCCCAATTATGGTGGAGAAGAAAGCATGCCGAAAGGGAGAAGGGGTTGTGCACGATCAATACTTGGGAGCAGTTAAGGACTGAACTCTGCAAGCAGTTTGTGCCTCACAATGCGAGCGACGAGGTACTAAGCAAGCTGCGACGTTTGAGGCAAACAAGTAGCATTGCGGACTACGTCAAGGAATTCACTACCTTGATGCTAGAAGTCCCTGATGTGCCGGACCATCAGCTCCTCTTTAACTTCAAAGATGGGCTTAAGGATTGGGCGAAGATGGAGCTCGATCGCAGGGGAGTCAAGACCCTCGATGAAGCCATTGCTGCTGCTGAGTCCATTCGCGATTATTCTGCCCAAGCCAAGGGAAAACAGCCCGACTCTAGCAAAAGTGGGGGAGACATGGAGCCTTCTTCGAACGATGATGAAAGGCACTCTCGATCGGCACACAAAGAATTCAAACACAAGGAGCCCAACCACCAAAAATCATATGGTGGCAACTCCAAACAAGGCCAGGGTTCCTCGATCAAAGGCAATATTGCCAAGCCCTCAAAGCCTTGTTTCTTATGCGATGGACCGCATTGGACGCGAGATTGTCCAAACAAGCAAGTCTTCAGTGCAATTGAGGCAGAATTCAAGAAAGCTCGTGAGGAGCCTCAAGCCGCCATTGGTTCCTTACAACTTGTGGATGCTCAACAGCCAGGTGTTGGCAAAAATCTTGCCGCAATGAACCTCCTCCCCAACACACAGGTTGCGGGAGAGAAAAATGAAAGTGGCCGAATGTCCGTCAAGGCCACCATCAATGGAACGACATTGATGGCCATGTTAGACACAGGCGCTGATGGTGTCTATATGGCAAAGGAGTTGGCCAACGAGATTGGCCTGCGATACACCAAAACCACAGCCTATGCCAAAAGTGCGAACTCCAAGTTTGCCATCGTAGGCAAGGCATACAAGGTGAAAATTCGCATCGGCCAATGGGAAGGCAAGACCGACATCCACATTGCTTCCATTGACAAGAAGCAACTCTACTTGGGAATCAGCTTTCTTCATCCTGCGAAAGCCATTGTGGTTCCATATGCTAATTCCCTATTCTTCACGGGAAAAGATGGGGTAATCCAGGTGCCTGTCGAAAGAGAGCCAAGCGAAAACCAAGGGCTCTTTGACATTCGACTCATAGGGGCACAAAATGCTGAGGCGTCAAAGGTTACGCCAACACGGAGACATGCTCGCCAAGATGTGCGAGGAACCTCCAATTCATGCCAACGACGCAAACGCCCTAAAGCACCAAGCTCAAGGCGCAACGAGGACGTTGCAAGCTCAAGTGGGGAAGGGTGTTACGGCCTGCAAAATGTTGACAGCCCCAAGGCCAGTGGTGCAGGCACAAGGGCGAGAAAATTCGGCCAAGGCAAGCCAAGGAGTGTTGTTTGCTGTCAAGGCCAAGACATGTGCACAAGAGCTCGCGGGAAGGCTCTAGAACGTGCTAGAGACTCGCGAGAAATGGCAGGGGCTGTATGCTGCCAGCCTTGCCAAGACATGCCTAGAAGCTTCTGGAACAATGTGGAGTGAGCCATGTCAAGACTCGTCCGGAAACTTCCCACCAAGGTGCTAGGAAGCTCGCCACTCTAGAAGCTTCCCATGCTGCCAGCCATGCTAGGCCATTCGGCCAATCTCTAGAACATTCCATTATATTCTTTGTACATAAGATATTTGTAGAAATGTCTAGAAGAA
>CATIWM010557289.1:0-10027 GCA_949671775.1 Mallotus repandus
TAAGGACAATAAAGTTATATATGCCAATTTCATGAAATCTTGAAGTTCAAGTAAGTTTTGTGCCTTAAGTGAAGAAATGATTTTATGCAGCCATATAGAACTCACTTCACTTGATTTGTGATATGGTAATGTAATGTCTCAATAATTTTAAAATTGAGTGTTCGAACCTTGATATTGTGAAAGGTAAGTAGCAGCAAAAGTATATTTTGTATTAACAATAATGAGAGTTATATACAGTGCACTCATGCACGTTAGTTACAACAGAAACGTGATATATAAAGATAAGTACAAGTGAAAGTAAAATATAGATACAAGCTAAATATTTGAATAACAGTACATATCCTTATCACCCTCTGACAAGTTGAACGGGGAGGGAAGACATGTTCAACTTGGACCGAAGCAATAGGAAGTGAGCTTTATGTAATAGCTTTATGAGTAAGTCTGCAAGTTGATCTTTAGAGGAGAGATATTTGACAAAGAGTTGTTGCTGCTGGACTTTATATCGGACAAAATGATAATCAATTTCCAAATGTTTGGAACGAGAATGAAATACAGACATATTAGTGAGATAAGTGGCACTTAGGTTGTCACACCAGAGAGTAGGAGTTAAAGAAGAGTGAATACTGATTTCATTGAGTAAAGATTGAAGCCAGTGGAGTTCTTGAACATCAGTCGCTATGGATCTGTATTCAAACTCAGTTGAAGATCTTGCACTTGACAAATATAAATGAGATATATGTCTATATTATAAATCTAACCTTTAAGTGTAATGCACTAAGTGTAAGTATAGGTAAAAAATTTTCATTTTTATGTATTTCCTTTTTTTTTTTTCAAAAATAATTTGATAATGAGGCCCCCCCAACATTTTTAGAAATTTAATGTTTATTCATATTTTTTAATATATTTATTGAAAAAAATACTATGGATGGTCCCTCAACCTTTAATTTTCTTATATTTTACTTTTGATTCTTATATTTTTAATAATATTTTAAATTTATATATTAAAAGCACAATGATACATGTCGCTACTAATGACATGAATAGTATTGTCAATGGTACTAAAAGATAAAATTTTTTGAGTTAAAATTACATGTTTGGCCTATATACAGGGGGTTAATCAATTAGAGATTGATGACATAAAAGGAATTTCTCTCACCATTGACATACTATTAATATCACTACTAATGACATAAACCATTATCCATATTAAAATCCAAACCATTCGTTTGAAATTTCATAGTCGTAATATCTATATATAATATATAATAGTTACGTTGATGAATTTTGCCACGTCAATGGTAGTGCAATGTGGCACTATATAGGCTGGGTTTAGTAGAGTGTGAAAGAGTGCCATATGGTAGTAGTGTAGGGTGGAAAGCAACCGTGGGTTTGTTATGGTTTCCTTTCGATTAATTTAGGGAAAACCTTTAGGAAATGAATTGCATTGAAAAAATGTGACTTTTAGGAGAAGCAGCAACAACGGTTATAGTTGTAACTCCCGCCTTTTAACATTAACTGATGGTGATGAAGTCTGCCTGTTGGTTACTGATGGCCATTATGTGATAGTATATTTGTGTTCCATTTGTTTGAGTGTCTTCAATATAAATATTTATACTGAAGATTGCCGCACTCCGGTTACCTGCTCTTTCTCTCGTCCGTAAACTTTGATATTCTAACATCTACTTGGTACTCACTCACTTTCTTCTTCCTCAATCAATTCTTCGCTTTGTTATTTTTTGACATTTTGCATTTCATAACCGTAGAGAATTTTGTATTCGGCGGCTCTTTTTGATAGGTGAGCTTGCTTAAAAATACAACAATTGAATACTCCTTTGATTACTTTGTTTTGGATGGCTCTGCTTAGAGTGATCACACTGCAGGAAGTGTTTTATATATTGTCTCTAACACTAAGAATGATATTTTTAATCAACTTAGCAGTTTGGATTGGATCATTGTTGTTATTGGTTAGTAATCTTTTGCTTGCAAAAATCTTTGTTTGTTATTGTTGCTTACTTCACTTTTTTGGTGGCTGAATCTACCTTCTTGCTGTTTTCTTTTTCAGATGCTAAAGGTGTAGCTGGATGTGATAATTTGAAGATGATATGTGTTCATAGAGTGGAAAAATTATTTTTGACCATTTGCTGCTCAAATAGAAAGGTCGGTAGCTTTAATTTTTATCTGAGAGCATTTACTGCTATAATTGTTTATGACGATAATTCTGTCTTATAAACACATTCTATTCATTAAAAAAAATTAGAAAGAATAGTGAGTTTCTGATGAAGATGAAAGTCAGTGATTTGCTTCTAAAGTTATGGATCTTAGATTTGTGGTATGCAAACTTTAAAATAGACTTTGGTATTGGAAATGGAACTTAAAAGATCTTGGATGAATCCATGTTTAATTAAAATGGCTCCACTACTAATTCTTTGTGAAAATTCCTACTGGACTTTGAACTCATTGAAGATGATCTAGCAGTTTCCTCCATTTTTCAAACTTTAAATGCATCAACGTGTGAAAACATACTTTTATTTTTTCTCAAATTAAAAAGATTCTTTGACTTTTTTATTTTTGGAATTTCAAACAGGCAATTGGCAAAAACATTCTTACTGTTGGTTATATTATGAAGCCTTAACAAGAATAAGATTTTGCAAAGGTGAGCTTTCAAAAGTATTCTTTATGTTAGAATAATGAAGGGAAAGTAAAGGTTATCATCTCTATATGGTCTCCGATTTCACAAAATGTCAAATATAAAGCTTTAAAATGCCTGATTAAATTCCTACATTGCTATTTTAGTTCTTGGGTTCATAACTTCCATGACATTTATTTTCTTAGTTGGGGTATTCATGTCATCTTGGTTGGGAGCTTCTGTCCTGGGTCTTGGGGAGTGGTTTATCAAAAGGATGTCTTTTGTACGCTATAGCTACAATGCTTCCAAGAAAATTAGGACGGCCATATTGCCAGGTGTGTTGTTTAGCTTATTCATTGTGTTTTCATTGAATGGGCTATGCATGAATGAAATTCACATTTCATGTCTCTTTGTTGATTCAGACCAAACCACACAAGCATTGAAGGAAGTAGCCATAATAAGGCATCAATGCATTGGTGAATACTCCATATCTACTGTGTGCACTATCTGTGTTGGTATGGTAGACTTACTAACTAGGAATAAATTTAAATACAGAATCTTGAAGTAAAAGTTTTTATGTTTATGGGGATACTTTTTTTTTGAATGTTTGATGGTTATTTAAGATATCAGGCCCTTCATTTCATAACTATGTTGAAGGACACTGAATTTATAAAATATTCTGAACCTTTGTATGTATCAATTTTTTGTGATTCTCTCTAGTAAATCTTTGAATTCATCTTTTCTTGCCAAATGAGGTCATTTTAAAAAAAATAATTGAGGGTGCAACCATTGGTTTTGAAACTTGCTTTGTAAGGCTAAGTTTTTTTAAATGTTCGAGTGATTTTTGCTCATCTTATGCATATTCTTGAATGTAGAAGTATTCTAGGGAAGAGAAACTCTGCTATGTCTATGTACCCACAAATCATTTGTATATTGGTGATATATTCTTGGTTAATACCAAGGATGTTATTGACCCAATCTTTCGGTTCGGGAAGGCATTGGTAAGTATTTAACTATTTAACCTTTTTTATGAAAATAATTATTTTTTTCTCATAATTCAAGGCTCTTTTGAGTGCTATTGAGGTTAGAGAACAATCAACAACTGTCATTGGTGCTACATTTCAGGTATTTTTAGTTCTATTCTATGTTGGAATTGAAACTTGAAATAATTTTTTTTAGTTTAATCAAGGCTTATGATTGCTCTATCGTTATTGGGCTTTTTTTCTAATTGAAATTTTGCAGTGGTTTTTGAGGGACTTAACTAGAATGCTTGGAGGCATATTGTTCACATTTTATTATGTTTCTTTTTTAGCTTGATTGAAATTGTAGCCACCAAATCAGAGTCCATGATTGAAACCTATAGGAATGACTTCGAAGAGTTGGGATCCGGTCTCCGGAAAGAATCAATAGAGGAGGTAAACTTTTCTTTTTTCTTTTCATTTATCCAACCGACGTCCATGTAGCACAAGCCATGAGGATGTTCATTCTAGACAAAAAAAAAATGTGTTGATTTTCTTTTAATTAACAAATGATTTATGGGATCATTGAACATGTGATAATATCCTTACATTTGCTCGAGAAGTGAGGTTGAGTTGTAAGCTAATTCAATCATGCAGTTTTTTTAAAAAGAAAAGTGCATGACAGACTTATGACTAAACTATGATTCAAATATACTTAAAAAAACATCTTTAATGGGCCTTAATCAACATATCACCATTACATTTTTCTCAGCAACTGAGTGCTATATACCTTAATTTAACAACTTATAGTTTGCAAGGCAGACATTTAATTGCTGAATTATTAGTGATAATTTACTACATAAGACAGAAACTCAATCACTGGATGGATTATTAGCTCTATGGCTAGTTTTGTCCATCTGTTGTTGGGTAAGACATTTTAAGTATGGTCATGGCATGTGATAAAGGAAGTCTTGAGTTTGTAGTGGTAGGTTCATTGTCACCCATAACCAGGAAAAGAGTTTTAGATAATACATTTGAGTTTTAAAAACTTCATTAATTAGTGCTATTGTGGCTTTAAATTTAAGTTAATTATTTATTTTTTTTCTCTTTGCAGTGTTTCTTTTTGAAGCCACCAGCACTCCATGTGCTTTATTTTCCCTACCTCAATTCTTGTTGCCTTTTTTTTTTCTTTGGGCTAAGAAAGAATCCATCTTTTATCTTCTTTGTTTCTCTTCTAGTGTAGAGAGATGTGCAATTCTAGTCATGGAGGTTCTTCTGCCACTACATGTGCATCAATAACCTCACCCCACTTCCCATTATTTTACACTTCTCAATTACCAAACCCAATCCTTAACCCCTCTCACTGTACAATATATACATATATGAAAAAACTTTTGTATCGGGACTTCCAACATGAATAGTGTGTCGTGAGTCCTTGATTTTACCAAAAACACCCCCCTGTATTAGGGGCAAAAAAAGAAATAAAATTTTTCTTTTTGTCTTTTAGCGGGATTCACGACACACTGTTTATATCCCGAGTTCCGACATATATACAACCTCTTTTCATCTATTATTTCTTGAAGTCGAGAAAAAAAAAAAGCAAGAAAAAACTTAGTTTCTCGAACCTTGCAATGAACAGTCCAAAACCCAGCAGTTGATCTTAGTATGTACTAATCATCTTCTTTTTTTTATCTATCTAGCAATCAATCTTGCAATGTTACATTGATGATTATAATATTGCTGTGAGATTTGCAGCACAGGTGGATTAGTGAGGATTCATTGAGAATATATTGCGAGTGAAAGTTGCATACAAGAATTGTTATCAGCATATGATGCCAACAAGTTTGGAGATGGAAATGATGGATTGAAGGTTCTCCATTTATGAAATGGTGTAGAGATATCGCCCTTTTTAGTATTTCACATTTTCTTTTCATCTTTTAGTATTTCTTTGGCATTTCACATTTTCTATTCTCTTTAGTATTTCTTCGCCCTTTCTCTTCATTAACCTCTAATTTTATGTACACTGCCATATATCTTCATATTTATTTCTATATTTACTTCTATTGTTTCAATCTTCGCCCTTCATAAACAATCGAAAATAGAGGTTTTTTGCCCAACAAGCTTTTGCAACAACAAAGATAGAAGAGAAATAATTAATTTGCTCAACAATTCACAATGACATATATATATATAATGCCCATTTTGTGTCTACAAAAAATTAAGGCATTATTATATTACTAATGTACTAAGTGGGGTTTTTTATCCTTATGAGAAATACCTCTTAGTTGTTATTCTCCTCCAATTTACAATGAAAATGTTTAATGTGTTCTTTTTTTTTTTTAAGCAAACAACATTAGCTTTAAAGAAATTAAACTCACCCACGTAACATACTAGCATTTTATAATTTTATATGATGTTAATGTTCATCTCATTAAAGTTACAATTTTCAAAAATAACCAGTACCATTTCTAAATTAACATCAAATATTGTGTTAAGAGTTTAGAAGGACTGAAGTATTTGTTTACTGTCTCTACAATTTATGAATTATTATGTTTTTTTAACAAATTATATTCAAATACATGGCCGTCATTCGATAATTTCAAAATATTTCATATAAAAAATTGTTAAATAACTATCTCCATGAAATATATTTATTCCCATTACAAAATATAACTAACATTACCAAAATCTTATTTTCCCATTAATTTCAAAAACCAATTAATTCCAACATATTATTATAAATAATTTTATTTTATATTTTGAAATAAAATATTATTTACAAAAATTACTTTTCTGCGCATCGCGTGGGCCATTCGCTAATTAATATTAATAAGCAAGAATAACTTTATAAAAGCCTTAATTAAACATGAACTAAATATGTATACGTTCATTACGTATGGAACAGCTAGCAATGTGAATAACTTTGAGCCAAATACTTTTTCATTTATAAATAGCTGATATAAAGATAACACTAAAAAACAAACTTGTGACATTATAGGATAATCAAAACCAACATGGAGAGCTATAAAAGGCATCTCTTTATTATCAGGTTACAACAAATGCATAGTGACTAAACAAAATGGAATTAAAGCTGTAAGAATAAGATTATGATCTAACTGTTGTTGGTCCAGAACTGTTTCTGAAGATAGTTCACCACATTCTTGTCCAATTGGAAAGCCTTGGTGAGAACATCAGGATTGATTGGTGGCTTGGATCCAAACACTGCATTTGCAATTGTAATAACTCCCGGATTTTGGCTGCTCAATCCAGCAAAAGCAACTGTATTAGTATTTCCAGTGTTGAACTGAAAGTGGATCAGACCGATTGGGAACACAAAAACGTCTCCAGGATATAGAGTTTTTGTAATAAGGCGATTCGGGTTCGATGTCACGAAGCCAACATAGAGGGTGCCTTCAACGACCACTAGAATTTCAGTGGCTCGGGGATGAATGTGAGGTGGATTTAGACCATATGGTGCATAATCAATACGAGCCAAAGACATGCCAAGAGTGTTAAGTCCTGGTATTCTATCAACATTTAAGAGAGTAACATTTGAACCAACTTGATTTGTTGTGTTTCCAGGAATATTTAGACCAGAAAATGAGAAATCATTTGCTGTTGCAAGCATTGGATCCATGCAGAATTTTCCGTTGACGAACACTGCAAGCAAAAGTACATTTAGACATAGTTTAACCGGACTTATTAGAATCAGCCCAAAGAAAAGATTGTTTAAACACAAATTAATTAAGGAAAAGAAGGTATTATATATATGCACATACCACCATCCTTAGGATCTTTAATGGCCACACAGAAGTCTTGAAGAGGACTAGGGTCATAGGCAGAGGTGAATGACATAGCTAAAGCCAAAAGAGCTAAAGCTACAAGGGAATGGGCTCCTTTCATATTGTATATGAAAAATATTAATTGTCTAGCTAAACTGAACTTTATGTTAGAGAGGTTCAGGGATGAGAAAATTGCATGGAGAAAAGGTGTATTTATAGATGAAAGTCATTGAGCAAGTCTTCTGTTATCTCTTGGCACTCTTGAATGCTTGCCCAGGTATGTATTTTCTTTTGATTTGATGGATGAAACATCTTCACAACTACTATAAGCAAATTTTTCTTCACCTAAATTGATTATAATACAATTTTTGAACTGGTCATTGTCCTGTTTCCCTTTTTCATATTTTATTTCTTGCTTTGTTTATAGCAAACTTTTCAATCTAAACTAATAAAGTTACGACTTCAATGGTTGATGATTTCAACAATTGATTTTCAAGTTTAACTTAGTCTAATTTTTTCACTGTGGAATTAAAGCTGTTCAAATTGCTTCAAGTGCAAGTGCTTGCCATAGTTGTGGTGCTTTTCCATAGTTTATTGTAAAGAAACCCCCTATATATTTAGCAGCAAGTTTAACTAATACTAAGCTAATTTATTCCATGAAAAATTAACCTTTATTCAAAGATTAAAGAATTTGAAAGACAGCTCCTTTTGTATATGACATTTATATCATCTGGAATGTGAAACTTTTACAATTGCAATGTTAGTTTCATGTTTGAACTAGAAATATAGAGTTCATCTCACTCAATTTGTTTGAAGTATATTTCATGTTTCTTTGGCATATTCTTGATTAGCCAATTAATGCTTTACCAAATGTTGAGAGTTTATTTGTCCCAAAACAAGAACTCAATTCTAAATCCTATCCCACATGTAAACTAATTGTCCTGACCATTGATTATTTCTCTAACCCAAATCTGACCATTGATAACCATACACTAATATAAATTAAGTAAAAGATGTCCAAATTAGTTGCATATATACAATGTCTACTACTAACTAAGATTATTAGAATAATCATTTTTTTAAGCTACTCTTGACTGCACAGCAGCTCTTCCAGAATATGTGGTTACCCAGACATAGACTAGTGCAAGGAGTAATTGCTCCTGTTCTGAAATATTCCAAACCCTTTGTACAATTATAGTTATGAAATCTAAGGCATATATGTGTACATGACATTTAATTTTGAATATTCTCATAATATAGTAAAGATTAATTTCGTAAAAAATGCCAGATAAAATATTCAAATCCGATGAATTTTTATATGAATGCAAAGTTCATATATGTTGAAATTTTAATATTTATCAAAATTGATATCAAACTATTTAGACTTTTAGCTATGTTATATATATATATATAGTTTCAAGGAAATTTTCATTTATGCAAGCCTAAGAAGTTAAAGAATGATTCTTCCGTGGAATAAAAAATTAACCATTGAAGACCAAGTAAGCAAGTCTCCATGATTACAAAGTCGACTAGTTCAATGACTCCTATCTATAAATACCCTTTTTTCCCATGCAATATCTCCCACAATTTACCAATAGCTAAAGCAGTGCATTGTACGAGTTAGAAGACCTAAACAGCCTATAATTAATTCCAACATGAAAGGAGCTCATTTCCTTGTAGCTTTTGCCATTCTGGCTCTGTCTTCCTCTCTGGCCTTGGCTTTTGATCCTAGCCCTCTTCAGGACTTTTGTGTTGCTATCAATGATACTAAAGATGGTGGTACGTGCCTCTGTTTCCTTATTATCTCTAATTTTCCAGATTGTTCATGTTGTATGGTGTATCTGTTCTAGGTAAAGTTTATTTAGTAGAGCATTAAGCTACACTGGTTGAATGCGTGCATGCCTTGTAATATATATCAAAAGATCAGGAATTTAAATTTTGAGAGTTCCATTTTCTGCAGAAACTTTGGAGATATTTGCTACCCTTCTTACACTCGAATTACACTTTTTAAGGTTTTTTTTTTTCTTGATGTTAAGAAAGCTATTTTTTTACATGCAGTATTCGTCAATGGAAAATTCTGCAGAGACCCAATGGCTGTAACAGCAAAAGATTTCTCATTTTCTGGTCTCAATATTCCTGGAAACACATCAAATCAAGTTGGATCAATTGTCACTCTATTAAACGTTGACAAAATACCAGGACTTAACACTCTTGGCATATCTTTGGCTCGTATTGATTATGCACCATATGGACTAAATCCACCTCATACTCATCCTCGCGCCACCGAAATCCTGGTAGTCGTTGAAGGCACCCTCTACGTTGGCTTCGTCACATCAAACCCAAACCGCCTTATTACAAAGATTCTGTATCCAGGAGATGTCTTTGTGTTCCCAATTGGTCTGATTCACTTCCAGTTCAACAATGGAAACACTAAGGCGGTTGCTTTCGCTGGGTTGAGCAGCCAAAATCCAGGAGTTATTACAATTGCAAATGCAGTGTTTGGATCTAAGCCACCAATTAATCCTGATGTTCTCACCAAGGCTTTCCAAGTGGACAAGAATGTAGTGAACTATCTTCAGAAGCAGTTCTGGACCAACAACAGTTAGATCATATATATCTTCAGAAGCAGTTCCGTTGATCATCATACATTGGTTGTAACT
>CATIWM010557560.1:0-47582 GCA_949671775.1 Mallotus repandus
TAAAAACAAATAAACATGCAAATCATTCAAAAAGTGCCTAATTGAAGAAAAACTAAACAAAAGAAACATAAATGTAATTGAACTTACACCTAAATCTAATGCTTTGAGTGCTTAAAACAATGCATTTTTCACACTCATCAAACCACTACAGTAGTTATTGATGAGTGCTTAGTTTTATCTTATTATTTGTAGTTTCTTTTAGTAAAGATATAATTGTGAACTTATCTGTTAGGTGTTTTTTTAACAATGTATTGAATTTATAATTATTTTTCAATGAAGGTGCACTTTATATATATTGTATGTTTTATTTTAATTTTCTTACATTTATTATTATAAAATTTTAAAAAAATGATATCATAAAATTCATTACTTTCAAATTGCTAAATTTAGTGACGGAATTCGTAAATCCATTGCTAAATTCAGCTATAGATTGCTTTTTATATTTATAAATTTAGCAACAAAATCTGAATTTTGTCGCTAAATTAGCGATGGATTTTCGAATTCCGTCGCTAATTTAGCGACGGATTTTGAATTTTCATCGCTAATTTTAGTGATAGATTTTCAAAATCTGTCACTAATTTAGCAACAAATTCAAAATTTCTATCGTTAAAATTTAGCGAGGAGCGTTTTGCTTACGAAAATTTTTCCGTCGCTATTTCGTCGATAAGTGATTTAGTGATGGATTTTTTGATTTAGTGACGAAAAATTCCGTCGCTAAATTGGCAAAATCTTGTAGTGCTCATTAGGAGGGCTACCTAATCTTGATATTCATACTGATATGGTTTGTGCTGGATGTCAGTATGAAAATGCGCACCAACTTCCATATGAGGAGTCATCATTCAAAGCCAAACAACCACTAGAGTTGATCCACTAAATGTATTTGGGAAAGTGAAGCAATCATCAATCAATGGTATGCACTACATGGTGACATTTATTGATGATTATTTGAGATATGTCTGGGTTTATTTTATAAAAGAAAAATATGAAACTCTAGCAAAATTCAAAGAATTCAAGCAGATGGTTGAAAGTGAAGTTGGGAGAAAAATCCAGTGCTTTTATACTGATAATGAGGGAGAATACATCTTTGATGAGTTCTCAAGTTATCTTGTTCAGTGCAAGATTAGGAGATAATTGACCTGTCCAAACACACCACAATAAAATGGTGTTGCAGAAAGAAAGAACAAACATCTTGCTGAAGTATGCAAAAGCATGTTGCATGCTAAGAATGTTCTTAGGAGATTTTAGGCTAAGTATATTAGAACAACAGCTCACATAATCAACAAACTTCCTCAGCCAAAGATAGGGTTTATATCTCCATTTGAGAAGCTGTGGAGTATGAAACCAACGGTGAGCCACTTCAAAGTTTTTGGCTGTGTTTGCTATGTGTTTGTACCTGATCATCTACGTAGCAAGTTCGATAAGAAGGCAATCAAGTGTATCATTGTGGGCTATGATGAGCACAGATAAGGATGGAGATGTTGTGATCCTACAACTGAAAAATGTTGTCTCACAAAATATTGTATTTATGAGACATCATCATGGTGGACACTAGAGTATATTGCATTTCCTCACTCCAATGAAAAAGAAAAATTAAACGAAAAATGTGAAGAGCAGTCAACTTAAGTTCAACAGAGTCTAGAGCCTATCATGCAGTCTCAACCTCAAGAAAAGTCATGGTAGACTAGTGTGTATCAAAGAATAGATGCTGAAGAGTGGAGATGCCAGAAGAACAACCTACAACATCACTAATACAGTTAAGAAGATCAACCAAGGAGAAAAAAAATCCTAAGTATGCCAATGTTGCAATAATGAAAGAAGAAAAAGAACCAATATCTTTTGAGGAAGCATCACAAAAAGCTGAATGGAGAAAAGCCATGGAAGAGGAGATCAAAGCCCTTACTGAAAATCAAACTTGAGACTTGGTGCCAAAACTCAGAGATGTGAAACCCATTTCATGCAAGTGGGTGTATAAAATCAAGACTTGTCCAGATGGTTCAGTTGAAAGACACAAAGCTCATCTTGTAGCACGAGGATTCTCACAATAATATGGACTAGATTATGATGAGACGTTTAGTCCAGTGGCCAAGATTGTAACTGTTCTTGTTTTGCTAGCACTCATTGTAAGTAAATCTTGGAACTTGTGGCAGATGGATGTCAAAAATGCTTTTCTAAATGGAGAGTTGGATCGAGAGGTATACATGGAGCAACCTGAAGGATTTGAAAACAAGCTCAATCCTGAGTATGTTTGTAAATTGAAAAAGGAGTTGTACGAATTGAAGCAATCTCCTAGAGCTTGGTATGACAAGATTGTTGAGTTTCTCATTTATAGTGGCTATGGAATTGCATCAGCTGATTCGAGTTTATTTGTCAAAGCTCAAGAAGGGAAGCTAGCAAGAATTCTTATTTATGTTGATGATCTTATCATCACTGGAGACGATGTTAATGAAATTTGCCAGACAAAGAAAAATCTATCAGTCTAATTTCAGATTAAAGAACTTGGGGAGCTGAACTACTTTCTTGGATTAGAAGTGGAGCACACAAAGGAAGGAATATTCCTATGTCAGGAATATATGCAAGAAGTCTTCTTAAAAAATATGGGATGCTTGACTGCAAACCTCTTGCTCTTCCAATAGAGATGAACTCTAAATTGAGCATTATAGAAGGTAAAGACTTAGAGGATTCAATGATGTATTGACAGATAGTTGGCAGCCTAATCTATCTATCATTGACAAGGCCAGATATTGTATTTGCAGTTGGAGTAGTGAGTCGGTTCGTGCAAACGCCGAAAAAGCCTCACCTGGAAGGAGTTCAGAGAATTTTGAGGTACATTAAAGGAACACTTGATCTCAGGTTATTTTATAAAAGTAAAATAGCTTGTAGATTGGAAGGATATTGTGATGTTGATTATGCCGGTGATTATGATACGTGGAGATCAACCATTGGTTATGCATTTAGCTTAGGTTCTAGAGTTGTTATTTGGTGCAGTAAAAGACAACCGACAGTGTCACTCTCAACAACAGAGGCTGAGTATTGTGCAACAACGATGGCAACTCAGGAAAGTACATGGTTAGTACAGTTGTTGGAGAATTTACACCAAGCTGTTGATTATCCAGTACCCATATACTGTGATAATCAGTCAGCTATTTGTTTAGTTGAGAACCCAATGTTTCACGCTAGAACAAAGCATGTGGAGGTACAATATCATTTTATTTGTGAAAAAACTTTAACAGGGGAGATCAAGGTGATTCAAGTGAAAACAGAGGAACAATTGACAGACACTTTCATTCAAGGTTTTAACAGTGAAAAATTAGAACAATTTCGAAAAGAACTCATCGTGACTTCAAGGAAATGGATTGAGGATATTAATAATAAGGGGGAGTGTTAAAATTATTATTAATATCATTTTGTCAATAAAAAAAAAAAGAAAAGAGTAAAAAATATAGGCACCGAAATTCGATGCCTACCAAGTTGAAAACTTGACAAAATTGCAGTCTTAGTTGATTTTTTTCTTGTTTGTTTATGCATGGGAATGGCTATAAATAGCCATTCGGATGGAGAGCAAAACACAAGCCACAAGCACAAATACAAGTGAGAGCAAATAAGTGGCAGTGAGTGTAGTGTGAGGTTCATTTGTGAGTGGTGCAAATAAAGTGAGTTGTGCTATGTGTTTATTATAATTCATGCAAGTGTAGTGTGCATGTGGTGTGAGTGGTGGGTAGTAGTGTGAGTACTATTCCAAAAGTGTCGAGTGAAAATATTTTTTATTTGTAATAGTGAAATATTTTTAGTAAAAATATTTTCCTACTCACTATTTGTTGTTGCATTTTTTCACGTGCTATTTTATTATTTTATACACTCAAATTCAACACCGACAAGTATTTATTGGGCGCTTACATTCTTTGTTGGGTGGGAGAATAATAGCCAGTAGGTCCAGGTGCTGGGTCCACCGACTCCTCAGATCGATCACTAAACTTAGGTTAGCTCGATCACGAAACCCAACGGCTTTCCGGAAGTGAGGGGGATGGCGTATACTCAAACGAGGGCTTTCCCACACTGATTTACCAACCTCTGGAGCTTACATCCCTGTTAAAATTAGAATTATCTGTATATATTAAAATTAATATTATAATTATGTATTATAAAATATTTTTAAAAATTTATTTATAAAAATATTATTATAATTCTTTTAAAATTTTGTAAAAACTATTTATTTTTGATAAATATTTTTTATTCAAATATTTAATGCATATTTTTTATTAATTTATATGTTTTATTTATAAATTTTAAAAAATAAATATTAATATTTAAATTTTTGACTAATTTATAATTGATTTGATTTAATTTTTAAGGAAATCAAAATTCATTCCTTACAAACAAGAGGGCCAATGATGAAGGAATTACATTCTCATTCTTATGTTAATTTTAGCCAACCAATCACTTAGAATTGGAAACGTCCATTCCGATTCTTTTAAAATTTTGTAAAAACTATTTATTTTTTATAAATATTTTTTATTTAAATATTTAATGCATATTTTTTATTAATTTATATGTTTTATTTATAAATTTTAAAAAATAAATATTAATATTTAAATTTTTAACTAATTAATAATTTGATTTTTAAGGGAATTAAAATTCATTCCTTAGAAACAAGAGGGTCGATGATGAAGGAATTACATTCTCATTCTTATGTTAATTTTAGCCAACCAAACGCTTAGAATTGGAAACATCCATTCCGATTCCAATCCCTACCCTTATTTTTTACTAAACAAATGCACCCTAAGTTTGTGAAACCCTCTCTTAATGGTGGCTCACAAAATGATTTTTAAAATATTAGTTACTGACAACTACTTGTACTCTCCCATTCCAACGATATTCATCTTGCATTGAGTGAAAAAAAAAAAAGAAAAAAAAAGTTAGTAGGTCAACAATTTTTTGGGTTCATACAAATGAAATTGATGATTAAGCTGGATTTGATAAGCTCAAATCTTCCAGAGAAAAAAAAAATGATTAAGCTGCAAACAGGCCACACTGGCTAGTTGGTCAACAATATTAGACTCACTAGCAGCCTGTCTAGACTAGTTCAAACTTGGCATGGCGGATTAATTTTGTGCTTCATCAGTTTTCTTGAGAAAGGGGCTATTGAATGGTAACAAGCTTTTGTAAAGGTTCTTCTTGCTTATTAAAATTTTATAAATGTGATAAATAATCTATAGTCTAAAGTCATACAAACAACTTTTGACAACCAAAGCTTTTATTGATAAAAAAATAGCTCAAAGAGATATTGTGCAGCTGATTTAAAGATTTGGCTTTCAAGCTCTCAAGATCTAACTAAGTTTGAGAAAAGCTGAGAGAGACATGGAAGAGGAAAACAAAGTAAAGCTGCATGGAATGTGGGCTAGCACTTATGTTAAGAGGGTGGAGATAGTCCTCAGAGCTAAAGGTATACCGTATGAATATATAGAGGAAGATTTAAGCAACAAGAGCCAATTGCTTCTCAAATACAACCATGTTCACAAGAAAGTCCCTGTGCTTGTCCACGATGGAAAACCAATAGCTGAATCATCTGTCATTCTTGAATATATTGATGAAACCTGGAATCAAGCTCCTAGACTTTTTCCTGATGATCCTTATAAAAAAGCTCAAGTTCGCTTCTGGGCGAGTTTCATCCAACAACAGGTCAAAGATTCTTTCTTGATCGTCTTCTTAATAAAAAATCTTTATTTATGAAAAGATGTTGAACTCCAACCCGTTACTGTTTTATTGATAATTATGGCACTATGATCTTATAGTTGTTTGAAGGCATCGGCCGAGCCATCACAACTGATAGGGAAGCACAAGAGAAAGCTGTTGAGGAGTTGCTTGAGAAGATGAGAATATTTGAAGATGAAATGAAGAAGTTATTTCCTGATGGTGGTCGAATTATCAATCAAGTGGAGAATTTAGGACTCCTGGACATTCTAGTGAATGCAACATTTAGCCCTTATAAAGCTCAAGGAGAAGTGATTGGTAAAAAAATTTTAGACCCAGAAAGGAATCCATTGATATTTTCATGGGTAACCACCACGAGTCAACTGCCTTTGCTGAAAGAGTTGTTGCCTCCTCATGACAAGCTCGTTGGACTTCTCCACTTTGTCAGGAATAGTGCTCTTGGGTCTTCTGCTTAGTCAAGTGCATCAGCGTTTGCCTTTGCCAATTTGCTCTTGTTTGCAGAATAAGTTTAATGACAGTGAATGCTAGCTAGAATGTGAAAAAGCGTTATCCTTTGCAATAAGAGTGTGCAATATCAAAAAGTCGACGTCTTTACTGTACCAAAAGAATAAAAAAGTCGATATCTTTACTGTAATGAACAATCCTTATTTTCTGTCCCTCTCTCTGTTGAATAATTGCAAGAACCTAACTTCACTAAAGCAAATCCACGCCAATTTACTCAAAATTGGCCTCCACAACGACCCTTTACTTGTCGGAAAACTACTCCTCCACTGCACTATTGTACTCTCTGCTTCTATTGACTACGCGTTGAGTCTCTTCCGCCACACTCCGAACCAAGATGTCTTCATGTACAACACCCTCATTCGAGGCTTTGCTGAATCGGATTGTCCCCAAAAATCAATTGCTACTTTCATTGAAATGAGAAAGAAATCAACTTTATCTCCTGATAGCTTCTCTTTTGCCTTTGTTCTAAAGGCAGCAGCGAATTCAGGGTCGTTGGGAGGTGGTATTCAGCTGCACTGTCAAGCTTGGAAGCATGGCTTAATTTCCCATCTTTTTGTTGGGACAACTTTGATCAGCATGTATGGAGAATGTAGGTGTGTTGGTTATGCAAGGAAGGTGTTTGATGAAATGCTGGAACCAAATGTTGTTGCATGGAATGCGGTGGTTACTGCTTGTTTTAGAGGTGGAGAAATGAAGGAAGCGAGGAAGATCTTTGATTTGATGTTACTTAGGAATTTGACTTCATGGAATGTGATGCTTGCTGGTTATGTGAAAATGGGGGAATTAGAGCTTGCAAGAGAAATGTTTTTGGAAATGCCAGTAAAGGGTGATGTATCTTGGAGCACTATGATTGTTGGATTTGCTCACAGTGGGTGTTTTGATGAGGCTTTTGGGTATTTCAGGGAGTTGCTGAGAGAAGGGACGAGACCAAATGAAGTGAGCTTGACTGGGGTGCTTTCAGCGTGTGCACAGGCAGGGGCTTTTGAGTTTGGGAAAATATTACACGGGTTTATTGAGAAAGCTGGTCTTGTTTGGATAATATCAGTGAATAACGCATTATTGGACACTTACTCTAAGTGTGGGAATTTGAGTATGGCTCGGCTGGTCTTTGAACGAATGCCAGAAAGAAAGAGCATTGTTTCTTGGACTTCAATGATTGCGGGACTTGCAATGCATGGTCTTGGGGAAGAAGCGATAAAGCTTTTCAACGAGATGGAAAACTCTGGAACTAGGCCTGATGGGATTACCATTATCTTGCTTTTATATGCTTGTAGTCATGCTGGATTGGTTGAACAAGGATGTGACTATTTTAATAAGATGAGAAATGTGTACCGCATAAAACCTGCCATTGAGCATTATGGTTGCATGGTTGATCTATATGGTCGAGCTGGTCAGCTGCAGAAGGCCTATGAATTTGTGTCTCAAATGCCAATTCCACCTAATGGCATTATTTGGCGGACACTTCTTGGTGCTTGTAGCATTCATGGGAATGTAAAGTTAGCTGAGCAGGTGAAGGAAAGGCTTTGTGAACTCGACCCAAAAAACTCTAGTGACCATGTTCTGTTGTCAAACATTTATGCTGTTGCAGGGAAATGGAAAGACGTTGCAGCTGTGAGAAGATCAATGAGTGACCAGAGAATCAAGAAAACTCCTGGTTGGAGCATGATTGAAGTTGACAAGATAATGTACACTTTTATGGCAGGTGCAAAACAAGATAAGATCACTGAAGCTGCATATGAGAAACTAAAAGAGATCATTTTGAGGCTTAGGAATGAAAGAGGTTATGTTCCAGAAGTTGGAAGTGTTTTGCACGACATACAAGAGGAAGAAAAAGAAGATTCTGTGTCTATGCACAGTGAAAAGCTTGCCGTGGCTTTTGGGATATTAAGAATATGCCAAGGAAAGACTATAAGAATAGTTAAAAATTTGAGGGTTTGCAGGGACTGTCATACAGTGATTAAGCTGATTTCTCAGGTTTACAAGTTGGAGGTTGTGGTAAGAGATAGAAGCCGTTTTCACTATTTTAAGGATGGCTCCTGTTCATGCAGAGATTATTGGTAACTATCAAGTTGTGAAGAATGAAATAGTTAAAACAGTTCCGAAGCATTGAAAGGACAATAATTCCATGGAATTGTAACAACCAAGAAAACTCCCAAAACCCAAAATTAGATGGAACGATTGAAGGGCTGGCTACAGGGCAAAGCAAGGAGTGAAAACATAAATGTCGATGATTTAGAAGCTGGCTGCCTGTGCTGAAGATTGAACCTTTATCTACGAAATGTGAGAAATGCAGCCATTTAATGACGAATGGATGACGCATTCTACTTTAGTTATTTGTGCTTTCTCCTTATCTCATTGGATACGATACAGTAGCATGACCAAACTCACAGCAGCTAGAACTCTTAAAAATGTGATCCAAATAGCTTGTGGATCTCTGTTAACAGGTACTACTCGACTAATTTGCAAAGATGTATGGGATTCCTCATCACCATTTCCAATTGCTTGACTAACTGCTCGTTATTAATTACTCAGATTCTGACCATTTATAAGAAGCAACTGGCTTTACCTTGCACGTACAGGCATTGGATTTTTTGCTTGCTTAATTTCTGACATATCCAGAAATGAAGCCAAATTTTAAGCATTTGAAGTGTCAGGGTGGTGCAAGAAAACTTCTGATGGTGCTTATTGGAGTTCTGTTGGGACTCTGGGGAACCATGAGATGGAATTCAGGAGCTTGAAAAGGTTGTTCTGCATATGATAGACCATAGTCCATCCATCAGGCTGCTGAATTATGGGGTGCTACATTGTGCTATGAGCATGTGATGTGATTCCACTGATTGATAGTGTCAAAAGGACTTTCTTTTTCATCCGGAAGTAGGTTCAGTCCTTCAGAATTTCAGTTACAAGGCCTGGCATCATTCTTTTATTGGTAGCCATGTTATTACAAATCTGTATCAAATCAAAGAAAACATATACATTTTTCCTACATTCTCTATCTTGGTGCTGTATTCAATCACTTGATAGTTGCTGCTGGGCCTAATTTAAAATTTACTCATTTTCACCTCTTTGTGGTGGGATTTGGGAGCAGCAGTTTGATTTCAGTTGAATTCCTTTCTTAACAAGTTCATGATAGCATGAACAATTCAACAGCGTTCTTTGCAAATGCAACAATAACCATCATAAAAAATGCTCATCAAAAAGCAATTATTAAATAAATTAATATTATTTCTGAAGAAATAATGTAAGATGCATAAAAACAAAATGGCAACCACGCAGGGGACCTAATTGTAAAAAATAAAAACATTGAAGGTGGCAAATGATATTTAACAAAATTTTAGTTGAAAATATCACTGGGAAGACTCAGTCACTCTCTCTCTCTCTCTGTCTATGGCTATTCTAGCTTGCTAGTTTCTTGCCTCAATTCAATTTCAGTGTACCTGATAAAACTGTTGACAATTCTCTCAACAAAGCCCTTACCTTTCTTTCTTTGTTTCTTCTCACTGCACTCAAACCCCTAACCCAAAAACAGAGAAAAGGTTATGGCTTTGTCTGCTACAACATTATTTATCTCTTCTCGTTCTCCATCTTTTTTTACTCTTTCTTGCAAAACTCGTACTTTCAGACCCTTTCTCTCCATTAAAGCTTCTTCTACTTCACTTGATTACTCTGCTTCCTCTCTTTCTGATAAAACACCCATCCCAGCATTAAAGGTTAGTTGCTTTCAATAATGGATTCTTTTTTTATTTTACCTGAATTTTTTTCTGTGTTTGCTTTCTTTGTTTTTTCTTTTGCTTTTGATATTTATATTCTTGAATCCTGTGTTTAAGCTTATTGTTATTGTATGAAAAATAGTGGGTTTAAGAGATTGGAGCATTTGGCATGATGGTCTAATTTATTTCCTGGAAAAACTCTGTGACTCGTATGATTACCCATTTGTGAAGGATTTAAAAATTAACAAAAATCTAATCCCATTCTATATGTATTGTTTCAGTTTAATTCAATCCCCGTGATGAAAAAAATAGCTCAATTATGATTTAGGACGTTCGTGCAAATCTCTTTGCCTTGGTTACACTTTCATCTGGCTTTTCCATACCCTATTACTCAGACCTTATTCTGCGTGCCTGCAATGTGAAAGGTTAAGATTTGTGAGAAAATTGCAATTCCTTTATCCAAGATGAGCTGTTTATTGTACTTCCACAATTGTTCATTTTGATCTCAGTTTTGGAGTTCAGTTATGCTATTTCTTTGCTTTCAGTCAAATAACTGGGAATGGAAGTTTAAGGACAATTCCATCAATATTTATTACGAAGAACATGCGAAAGAGAGCTCTGATCCGCCCAAAAATATCCTTATGATACCCACCATTTCTGATGTTAGCACTGTTGAAGAATGGAGATCAGTGGCTAGAGACATTGTTCAACGAGATGGTAAACTTAATTGGCGGGCTACAATTGTTGATTGGCCTGGTTTAGGTTATTCTGATAGGCCTAAAATGGATTACAATGCTGATGTCATGGAGAAATTTCTAGTTGACTTTGTAAATGCTCCGGACAGCCCGTTGCAGTACACAGGTGCTAATATATAAGTGCATCAATTTTTCATGTCTTTTGTATTGGCAGTAATATGATGATTCGACAGCTTTTTTTTTTTTTTTTTTCATTCTTTTAATAACTTATGTCAAGTGGACTAATAGCTTATGGTATTATGTTTTAGTTTCTCTATAAAATGTTTAATTTTCTGAAAATTTCTGCAGTTCCTGTTGCTTCTACTCCTACCCCAACCAAAGTTGCATGTTGCCATTGTTGCTTGTGAATATGTTCATAAATATATAGCTAAAAAGATCTCTGAATCTCTACCAAAACTGACGATAAGATATATGTTTTGCTGTGTTAAGCCGAAAGTTCAGGTTCCTGTGCTTCTCTTTATTGGTGTCAAATTTTTATTAGGTTTTGTCCTTGCTTCCATCGTTCTCACCATATTTATATCTCTGTTGGATTTTGTTTTCACTTGGTACTCTTATTGGGATCTTTATCAGTTTTGTGCTACTATCCTTAGCCCAGGTTATTCTTGTCGTGTTTATGTCTCTGGCAGTTCTGATCTCTTCTTCTGATAAAGTGTTAGGGGAGAATATATTTCTCTTGGGCACCGTCTCCTGGAGTCTTGTGTTTAGCAAACTTGGCTAACAGTAGGTAGAAAGACATCAGAAAAGCTTGGGTTCTCTTTCATTGTTTTTATCCATTAAAGTAGAGAAGCTTTTTTTCAACTTCTTAATCACAATCACCATTTTTTTTGGGGGTTCTGTACTAAGGAGTACCAATGTGTTGCTTACGTGTATATGGGTTAAAAAAATGGTACTCCTTCGTACATATTTTGAGCATGTGTTGCTTAAAAATTTCTTGAATTGATTCAGAAAATGATTTGGTGGTCTTTGGAGGTGGGCATGCTGCAACAATAATAGTTCGTGCAGCCAAAAAAGGTTTGGTAAAGCCAACAGCTATCGCTGCAGTTGCACCGACCTGGGCTGGTCCTCTTCCTATCGTGTTTGGTCGAGATTCCAGCATGGAAACAAGGTACCATGACTTATACCACCATCTTTTTACAGATATGGACATCTTGTTTAGTCAATAGATACAAGTGATAACCGGATGTAACTGAGGTTGCAACAGGAACTGATATCCATAAAACCATAGCTATCCATCTTTTCTCCTCGTTTGACAAAATGGAAGGAGAACTATTTGTGATGCAGAAAACTAAAGTTTGGTTCACCTGCTGCCCTTTAACTGAGGATAGCACATTCTCCCCCTAGATATATTGTATATGGGTTACGGCCCTAGCATTCATGTTGTCAGCTGCTTCTTGATGAGCGATATCAGAGCCATTGGAGCATTTATAAATGCTATATTCTTGTGGTGATGTTGTTTGATATTATTCATTTCTTATGAACTTGACAGGTATGGTATTCTAAGAGGCACTTTAAGAGCCCCTGCTGTGGGCTGGATGGTATATAACATGCTTGTCAGCAATGAGAAGGCAATTCAATCCCAGTATAAATCTCATGTGTATGCAAATCCTGAGAATGTGACTCCCGACATTGTTGAAAGTAGATACGCACTCACAAAACGAAATGGTGCTCGTTATGTACCTGCTGCTTTCTTGACAGGTCTCCTTGACCCGGTTAAGTCTCGAGAAGAGTTTCTGGAGCTCTTTTCAGATTTCAATGGAAAGCTACCAGTGCTTGTCATGTCAACTAAAGGATCTCCAAAGAGGTCAAAAGCAGAGATGCAAGCACTCAAAGGAGCCAAAGGGGTGAGCACATTTGTTGAGGTTCCAGGTGCTCTTCTGCCACAAGAAGAGTATCCCACTATAGTTGCCGAGGAGCTATATCGCTTTTTGCAAGAGAATTTTGAATTCAGTAACTGATACTAACCATGCTATATAGACTCCAGTTCCGCTAATTGTTTTCTACTGCGTCTTGATAAGATTGCAGCTACTTCCCTGGAAAAGGAGAGGTCTGTACTCTACATGCCACATTTTATATACATATATATATATACAGAGAGCTATATGTACTACAGTTATCTTGATTCCAACTTCTGTATGTTTGAACTATTCTTAGGTAAATTTCAATATCACATCTGTGGTGATTTTCGGTGCAACCTTTTATCGGATGGTGCATTTACTGAGTTTAATTTGTTGACACAATGAGAAAATGACTTGCTATTTCATGTTCCCAAATTCCAAGCAAGTTTTTTTTTTTTTTTTTTGGCTTTGCCTTTTTTGACCTGTTATCTGAATTTCCTTAAGCTTTTATATTACTCATATTTTATTATAAGACTTCGTTCTTAAAATTTTGATTTGAATATTAATTGGCCAATAAGATTAAAGATTTGTAAAATGTTCTTATGCGAAAAAAAACAAAATGTCTATAATTTTGAAGTTATTTGCTTTTCTTGTTTGCAAATAATGCAAAACTAGATGATGTTATTTTCAACTGATTAAACCATATATTGGCTATACGATAAGACGAACATATACCAAGCTAGGAGAAGTATTTTTTCATATATTCCAAATATTACGCTCAGTCGTCGAACAAATAATATATAGGAAAAATTACATAAAAAATTTCAACCCTTTGATATACTTTCAAATTAGACTTTATTCAATTTTTTCTATCAATTAAAACCATATCCTTTCAAACGTTAACAAAATAAACCTTCCGTTATGAAATCCATAATAAAATGCTGACGTGGCAGTTAGTGGGCCTATTTTTCTGACACATTGAGACCTATAGGTGCTGATTAGATTAACTTTTATTAAACTTGCAAAATAAACCTTAACCTTTGTTAAATTTGCAAAATAAATCCTAACACAAAATATTTAAATAATTTTAATTAAAATTTTAAAATTTACTAAAATTATTAGAATAGTTTTAATAAAATAAATAATAGAAATAAGTATGAAATTCAATGCTTTATTATTAATAAAATATTTTTAAATATTTAATTAAAATTATTTAAATATTTTGTGTTAGGGTTTATTTTGCAAGTTTAATAAAGGTTAGAGTTTATTTTGTAAGATTAATAAAAGGTTAATCCAGTCAGCACCTGTAAGTCCCAACGTGTCAAAAAAATATGTCCTACTAACTGCCATGTC
The DNA here is from genome assembly GCA_949671775.1 of Mallotus repandus. Classification (NCBI taxonomy): domain Eukaryota; kingdom Viridiplantae; phylum Streptophyta; class Magnoliopsida; order Malpighiales; family Euphorbiaceae; genus Mallotus; species Mallotus repandus. The sequence continues at coordinate 13,867 of CATIWM010557560.1, forward strand.
AGCACTCTGTTATGGATTTCGTAACGAATGATTTATTTTATTAACTTTTTAAAGGTTGTGGTTTTAATTCATAGAAAAAATTGAATAGAGTTTAATTTGAAAATACCATAAAAAGTTGAGATTTTTTATGTAATTTTCTCTAATATATATTATAAATATATTTTATGTTTAATTAATAACAATGCAACACATTGCTTATTTAAATATAAAATACTTAAATATTCATTGCTTACTTATAATCAAAATATAAAATATATAAATTACTTATGTAATAGTTGAATGCTTGTAATGTGTGCATGGATTCAACTTCATTATATTTCGATTAAGAAATTGTTCTCATTTAAGTTGGATTTTAAATTTAAATTTTAATATACGTAATCTCATTAAATTAGTTGTTAAGAAATTTTTATTATTTTTATAATTTTATTCAAATTAAATTGAATTACAATTAAAATTTAATAAATTTTAAATAGCCGAGATTAAAAAACGAATATGCACCACAAATAATACTCCTGTGTGTGCATGGCTTCAAACGAATATTATATGCACCGCTGGTAGTATTTTGTATGTAAGGCTATAAAAATTGCATATAAAACTTTCCAGAACAAATACTTCTAGTCACAAAATTTGTGGGTGTGAAGCTATAGGTAACGAGACACGTAACTGCTTCGTCAATATGAAACCAATTTTCATTAATGATTTTGTTGTATTTAAATGATGGAATAATAACATTTTCAATCCTAAAAGTTATACAATTTTTGCAATTAAATTCTAAATGCTTAATTTTTAATAATTAAATTCAATAAATTTAAAAAAAAAATTCCGTTAGTCCTATCTATTAGTCATACTAATTTTCTGTTAGTCAGCTATCAAAATTAAACTTTTTCTTACGTTTTAGTCCTAAATCTTGAAAATTTTTATTTTAAATAAATAATTTTATTTTTATTTATCGTTTATTATATTATTAAATTTTCATAATAACTGTATTTACTCAGTAAAAATAATATCAAAAAATTAAAAATTAAAAATATTTCTTTCTTAAATTATTAGTTTCAGTAACGATGACGAATAAAATTAATACTGTATTATTTTAATAATTAAAAATAAATAATTTTAATTAATATATAATATATGAATAAATTTTTTTATATTTACATAAATTCAATTAGTGTTGTCTTTTGTTAGATTTTAAATATCTATTGAATTCAATTGTCTATTTTAAATTTAATTGACTTTAAACATTATTTAAAATATAACACAAATTATAATATTATCAAAATCAATTGAGTTTTATCCACATAAAAAATATTTTATTTTTTATTTTTAATATTATTTTAGTGAGTTATATAGTTATTAAATGCTAATAATGTTGTTATCACTAAAATAATATCAAAAATTTAAAATTTAAAATATTTTTCTTAAATTACTAGTTTAATAAGCAACGTTAAATAAAATTAATTAAAATTTTTTAATTTTTAATTTTTATATAATTTAAGAAAGAAATATTTTTTATTTTTATTTTTTATTAAAATCTAAAAAATTTTCAAGTTTTAGGACTAAAATGTAAAATATAGTTTAATTTTACTGGTTGACTAATGAATTTTTTTTTTAATTTATAGAACTTAATTGTTAAAAATTAAGCATTCATGACTTTATTGTAAAAACTATATAACTTTTAGGACTGCAAAAGTTGTTATCCCTTAAATGATTAAGAAATTATAATTCCATTGAGAGACAATAATTAAGTGTTGTATTTACTGTGCAGTCTATCAATACTTATGTCATATGACCTCTTTATTATTAAAAAAATGTTAAAATTTTAAAAGAAAAGTTTAATATTATATTGACGAGAGAAATTATTTTAATGGTGAGATTGAAATTTTTGTATTTAAAGGCGAAGTGACATTAAAATGTTTGGCTAATTTTTTTTAAAATATATAAAATTTATGCCATTAATTTATTAATTATAATTTAATTTTTTTATAAATAGTTATATCTTTTCTAAGGAAATAAATCAACTTAATTTTTTAATACAAAAACTGCTATTAATATAAATATCCAACTTAAATTATAATATAAAACTTTTATTATTAGGGTAAATTACCTCCTATTTTTTGGCCTAATACACTAGTTCATTCCTAATATTTAAAAAAATATTTATTCATCTCTGACATTTGCAACAGTTATCACTCATTAGTCTTATATCATGGATGAATAAATATTTTTTCAAATGTCAGTGATGAGCTAGTGTATTATGCCAAAACACAGGGAGTAAATAGCAATTTACCCTTATTATTATTATTTTTAGTCTTATTACAATTTGAAATAATTAATATTTACCCTTATTATTATTATTTTTAGTCTTATCACAATTTGAAATAATTAATAGCTACCAATTAATTTACCAGCTAACAATGTTGCTGATGCTAAAAGCTATGCATATCAATTTAGTTTTAGGCTTATATCATATAATGTGATGCAAATCACTTTCCATAATACATCAAATTGCTAATAAGACAGAACCTGATAAGTGATTTTCATCACTTGGTAGAATGTGATGCAAATCACTTTCCATAATACACCAAATTGCTAAGACAGAACCTGATAAGTGATTTTCATCACTTGGTAGAATGTGATGCAAATCACTTTCCATAATACACCAAATTGCCAAGACAACCTAACAATTGATTTTCACATCATCGCTTAGAAAAGTAAGTATGGATCGTTGATGTCATTTTTTAGTTAGTTGAAGTAAATTTGGGTTTTCATCACAATGGAGAGTAGAAGATGAGGATCGAAATCTGTTCTCTATATACGTATGTTTATATCTTTTGTCGTTTGAATCATTCATAGAAACTAAATTAAACTTTTCTTAAATAGTTCTCTAAATTTTAATGTTCATATTTTAGGTTATTTGAACTACTCATAAAGACTTTATTAGGCTCATTTTAAGTATTGATTAATACTGTTTGAAAAAAAGTAATTACAAATTAAACAAACAAACTCTTGTCTTAAACAAAATAATAGTAATAACAATGCACTAATGTAGAATTTTTTTAAAATTGCTCGGGCTCTTTTTGATATATGTCGGTGCTTGACATATATATATATATACACACACATACGAAGGGAACAGATAAAACAATATAAAAATTGGATATTTTAGTTATTAAATAAATAATAAATTAAATCAATTAATATATAATTCTAATTAATTGAAAATGCATTTTCAATTCTAATTAATTTAACTTCTATTTTATTTCTAATTAAAATTAAATTAATCAAAATATAATTCTAATTTAATTGAAAGTATGTTTCCTATTTTATGTTTCCTATTTTAATTAGATTAACTTCTATTTTATCTCCAACAAAAATTAAATTAATTAAAATTTTAGTTGTAATTTTATTTAAAAAAAATATATATATTATTTTAATTAAGTATATTCATATTTAATTTAATATAAATCAAATTAAATGATATAATTTTATAAGTCTTCCTAAATTAAATTTAATAAGTACATAATTGAATAAATTAACAAATTTTATAAAATAATTAATTATGAAAATATTAACATAAAAAATATTGAAAGATTGTTGTATAATTATTTAAATAGAAATTATATAAAGAAAATAATAAATTATTATGTTATAATTATAATTCTATCCAGTTTATAAAATTATATTATTATTTAAATAAAAATATTAAAATGGTGTTGTATAATTGTTCTAGTAGAAAATTTATTAAAATTATAATACATTACTATGTTATAATGTAACTTTGAAGAGATTAAAAACTTAGATTGCCATATAAATAAAATAATGCTCTTATTATTTTTAAAGACTTATTAAATTAAAGATTATTAAGTAAAAAACTAAAATTAAAGTTTATTAAGTAAAAAATTAAAATTAAAATAATTAAAGTATTTGTCTTATTTCTATAATCATATTTTAAAAAATCGAGCATATAATTAGAGGTAGTTTTTTATGTAAAAAAAGTAGTACTTTTTTTAGATACTTTTATTAAAATTAATAAAAAAGAGTTAAGATTTAATTAATTAATTAAATTTTATCATTTAATTATTAGCTAAAATCAAAATAATTAAATGAAATTACTTTTAAATTAATATTAATATTAATATTAAAAATTTTGGAGAAACAATGTGTCACTGTTCAAATAGAAAATTTATTAAAATTGTAAAAAATTATAAGTTTAATAGGGTTGTAATATTATCCTGTTATATAAAGAAAATATAACTTTTATTATTTCAAAATTTTTATTAAGAAAATAATTAATGATTTCTTGTTAATTATAGCCATAATATTTTTGTGTAAAATTATTTTTGAAGTTGAGAAAAATATTAATTACAAAAAATATTGAAAGGATATCATATAATTAATTAAATAAAATATTTATCGAACTCACAATGAATTATAACTATAGTAAATTTATAATGTTAAATTGTTATATAAATAAATAATACTTTTTATTTTTAAAAATTTTATTTAATTTAGTAGTTGTAGTAGTAATAATAATAATAATAATAATAATAATAATAATATATTTATTTACTATCACAAGTCTAAAAATCTATTATTCATGTGCGAAACATGTGGTTGTTTACTTATATATATATATATATACTAGTAAATAACCATGTGTTTCATATGTGAACAAAAAAAAAATTTAGACATGTGATGGTAAAGAAATTATTAAATATATATTTTGATATTATTATTAAATAAAACATTTAAAAAAAACAAAAGTATTATATATTAATATAACAATTTAATATAATTATAATTCATAAAATTCGATAAGTCGTTTATTTAAATAATTGTATGATATTTCTCTAATAATTTTTATAATTATTTTTTCAACACTAGTATTAATTTTATATAAAAATATTATAGTCATAATCAATTATAAGATAATAAGAAATTATTTAATACAAGTTTTAAAATAGTAACACATGATAATTATACTACTTTTCTTATATAACAAAAATACTATTATCAAACAAATTATGTGCTATTTTTTTAAAATATAATTATAGATGCAAGACAAATAAATTTTTTTATTAATTTAATTTTAATTCCTTACTTAATAAATTTAACTTAATAAGTTTTTAAAAATAATAAGAGTATTTTTTAACTTATATGACAATCTAATTTTTCAATATTGATAGTGTCACGTTATAATATAGTATTTATTACAAATTTAATAAATTTTCTATTTGAACATATAATACTCTTTCAATATTTTTATCTAAATAATAATTTAATTTTACAAATTTGATGGACTTATAATATAATAATTTATTATGTTCTTTCTAAATTTTCTATTCAAATAATTATACAACAATCTTTAAAATTTTTAATGTTATTATTTTTTTCATAATTAATTATTTTATAAAATTTATTAATTTTGATTTCAATTGTTTACTTAATAAATTTTCCTCTATCATCTAATTTGATTTATATTAGATAAAATATCTAATTAAAATAAAATAATATTTTTAACAAAATTACAGCTAAAAGCTTAATTAATTTGATTTTTATTAGGGATAAGATAGAAGTTAACCTAATTAAAATAGAAAACATACTTTTAATTAAATTAGAATTATATTTTAATTAATTTAATTTTTATTAGAGATAAAATAAAAGTTAAAAAATAATTTTTAGAAAATTAATTAATGAATTATTATTTAATTTTATATAAAATATTATGGTCATAATTAATCATAAGATAATAAAAATATTATTAGTTATTTTTCTAATATAAATTTTAAAAAATAATAAAGTCATATTTTCTTTATATAATAACTTGAATATTACAACCTCATCAAACTCATTATTTATTATAATTTTAGTAAATTTTTTATTTGAACATTGACACTTTGTTTCTTCAATATCTTTAATTTTAATACTTTTTATTCACTCAAAAAGTAATTTAGTGTAATTTTTTAATTTTGAATAATAAATAAAAGATTAATTAATTTAATTTTAACTCTTTTTTATTAAATTTTATAAAAATATAAAAAATATAATAATTATACTACTTTTTTTTTACAAAAATATTACTATTAAAAAAATATATACTCTATTTTTTAAAAGATGATTACAAGTAAAAATTTTAATAAATTTTCTATTTAAACAATTATACAACACTCTTTCAATATTTTTATCTAAATAATAATCTAATTTTACAAACCTCATAGAGTTATAATATAGTAATTTATTACATTCTTTATGAATTTTCTATTTAAAGACAACAATCTTTCAACATTTTTTATGTTAATATTTTTTATAATTAATTATTTTATAAAAATTTATTAATTTTAATTTTAATTATTTGCTTATTAAATTTAATTTCATATGACTTATACAATTATGTTATTTAATTTGATTTATAGTAGATAAAATATAAATAGACCAAATTAAAATAGAAAAATATATATTTTTTTAACAAAATTACTACTAAAATTTTAACTAATTTAATTTTTATTAGAGATAAAATAGAAATTAACCTAACTAAAATAGGAAACGTACTTTCAAGTAAATTAAAATTACATTTTAATTAATATAATTTTTATAAGAGATAAAATAAAAACTAACCTAATTATAATAGAAAGTATACTTTCAATTAAATTAGAATTATATTTTAATTAATTTAATTTAATTTTTATTAATAAATGACTAAATTATCCAATGTTTATATAATAATGAGAGAAGACTTTTCTGTAATTTTGCTTATTCCCCTCCCCTTCGTGTGTGTATATATATATGTCAAAATTTAAATTTTATCAATTTTTTCCTTCAATATTTATAAAAAAAATCAAAATATAAAAAGTGATTTAATTCAAAACTAAATTCCAATAGTGCTTTTCCCTCCAGTCCCAATTGCTTATAAAAAAAGAAAAATCTATTTCGAATTAAAAATTTCCAAATTAAGAAGGGTTGAACTTTATCTTTGCTAGCTAAAAATTATTCCATGGGTGCTATAATCTCTTGGTTGAAACTTGTTTATATATGATGCTTTAGGGTCCTTTCAAGCCATGTCGATATATAATGATTGGATGTCGAGTTTTTTTGGGTATTATTGAATTCTATCTAGCTAAGCTAGTGCATATCTCTTTTCCTTTTCCATATTCATCAAAATGATAGGTCTTATATGCACCCTTAAGCTAAAACAACATTCGCACTGTCACTGCAAGTAGCCCTTAAAGAGAACAAAAATAAACGATAATTGCCTGTTTGAATTAGCTCCCATCGATCACATCAAAATTATGAACACATTTACATGTCTCACACACACACACACACGCAGAGATATATATATATATATGTGAAAAATCAGTATGTGATCATACACGTTGAAACATGTGGAAAATGCCGTATGGTCCTGTCCTGGTCTCCTCTTCTTAGCTGTTTCCCTTCATGAAGGCACCTTCCATTTTATCATCAACCGAATTTCAAGTCAATATCCACTAACTATATCGATATGCCCCATTATATATTACACTAGTAATAGTGATGCCATAAGTGGATGTGCCCAAGTTTGGAGTTAGACTTTGTAATAGTTTCAATTTGGCTTATAAAATTAAAAAGACTGTCTAAAAGTTTTGGACTTACTAATTAATCTCACCATGTCATGCATTGTGCCCTATGAATTACCTGGTAAAATATACCGAGTATTATTTTTTTTTCTTTTCAAGTTTAGCCTAATCTATAACAGTTGGCATAAGTTTGATAGCTCGGATAAATGTATGTTTAAAAAAAAAAGATAAAAATTTACATCGCAGGCTTTAAAAATATATTTTTTGTATCCCTTAACTTTTATGAGCTATTAAAAAACTGTACAAATAAAAATGTAAAAAAAGTTTTATCTTTTTACACTGATAGATATATTATAACTCGTAATGTGTATCTTTAAAAAAGCAGAAAATACCTACATTATGTCGGTATTTTTGATAAGCAAACAAACTTTGTCAATTTAGTAAATAATAATTTAATATCACTTTTCGATGTTGATGTGCTAAAACATGCAGTAAAGAAATTATTATGCGATGTGAAGTTAAGCCATATATATATATATATATATATATATATATAACCTTCAATTACACCATTAAAATTAAATTAAATTGTGAGCATCTACTTCTATATATACCTCATGTATTACTCATTATATTCATTCAACTCATTAACACACACTCCTGTACTTATTATAAACCCATCTAACTTAAGTATCGGAGTGATCATGGGAACCTTCTCACCCTCTCTTCCTCTTTCTTTCTTTCTTGCAGGATATCCACGAAACTCGAAAGGCATCCTAAAAATTCAAGTTATCAAGTGGCGGCGTCTGTGGATAGCATTCTCCCAATAAACCTCATGAAAGCCATAAATTCAATTCATATACCGGGACTTTCTTGGCTGTGATCATCGTCTCTTCAGTTAACATCAAAATTGCAAATATATTTTTACATAATATTATGTGAAAATATTTTCAACAAGCTACGAAAAGTGTGGCTTGCTCTTACTTTGCTCAAGATGATTAAGGGTTTAATCTCGTCAACGGTGGGCACAGTAAAAAGACTTAATCCACGGGATTCTCTAGTCCATGGGTTAATTACAAATAGACATCAATCACCTTTTCTCCATCGTCATGGTTCTTCAAAAACATGCATCCAAGTTAATGGACAGTTCATCAAATATCTTGTTTCAAATAGAAGCTTTGCAAATATATAAAAGGAAAAATTCAAGATGGGGAATAGACACACGCAGAGACTAATTAGCAAGGAGAAGATTAGGATAATGGTCAGAATTTCCAAGTGTAGCGGCTACAACATCTTAACCAATAAAATCATGATTTTTGCCAGATTATTCTTCACTGAGCATTACCAACGCTCAAATAATTTTCTTCGATGACATTCCCACCACACTAGACAAAAAATGAACATGAAGGAATTGCATACTGAAATAGTAACACTATAATCATCACGACAATCAGCCAAAGAATAATTTTCATGGGAACGAGCCCCGAGTCTATCAGCTTGCGGGATTTCTCGGAGTACCAAGTTTGATAATCGAACAAATTGAACAACTTTCATTATGCAATGGCCCATCCCAAATTTAAGAAGCTGAGTGTAGCAACAAATTCAAAAAAAAAAAAGATCTGTCCTTTCATCTTACCAAAGCAGCACAGATAAATAAATCTTTGAACACTGGTTTGTCCTTCAAGGCATTTGAATTTAAAGCTTGTGTAGCAGCAGTGGGAATATATTTAATTCCAACAACAACGGAGCCATCTATACAGAATACAATTATCAAGGCCAAATCTCGCTCTCAAAGTATGAGTTTTAAAAAAGGAGCAACAACGGATCAGAATGGACTACAGTTCTGATGAAGAACCTGATATAAGTGATTCAGAGATCAGTATACATGACAAATCTTAATTGGTAGCTGCTCTATTGAGTAAAATCTCCGAACCATCAATTTGAAGTAAAGCTAGATAATTTTTTGATCCACATTGATATCATGCAGGTTGTTTAGCGAGCTACTAAGATATGAACATCGAACATCAAACACTCACTCAGTACTGAGTCCCAAGCATTGCGGATACCTAGCTCTAACTCTCGCCACCAAACACCAAATCTCTGGACATTGACTTCTTGAGCTTTCGAACTCCAAGCATCCACCGAAGCTCTAAGCATCAAGCTTCAGAGCACTGAAACCTAGAGTCAGTCGGACGTCAGAGTTTGATTCCCAGTTTAGCTTTTATTTAGAATAAGTATCGAGATTGATTACAGAAGACCGGGTTTATGGTTGCTGAATGAAGATCATGTTGGTCGGCCTACAAGTTTTGAAGAATAGCCTCTAAAATATATAGAAAAGATGTTGGGATTAAGTCAAGACACTAATGAATTGATGTTTTCGCTAGACAAAGTTCAGTAGTAAAAAAAAACTGTTGGTGAAGACAACGAATGGAGATCTTAATCAAAAGCTAATCTCGAATCACCAAGCATCCATTGAACCCAGAATGTAGAACATCATATGACGATGAACCACTTAAGGTCAAAAGGAAGAAGTAGCAAGTCCATGCAATCAAAACAAACTCAGGATGAAAAGTGAAAAAGATATGTCAGCAAAAATGCCTCCAAACCCGCAACAGATAAAATTAAAATTAGATGCTTACCTTCCGGTGAAAGACCTATTCTTCGTATGATCACAATGTGTCCATTTGAAAACTTAAAGACAAAGATGGTGGACGAATTCGAATTGTATTAATATGAGCATTACCACCTACCCAAACTTCATGCATAGATATATGATTTTATGGACTCAGGAGTTGGAGACTTTCATTCATGTTCGAGTTAGACGTGGATGAGATGAGTTAGCTGAGATCCATGCATACATCGTGCCTAAATCTAGTTTCAAAAAGTAATAAATTTTGAGATCTATCATGTTATCGTTAGCTTCATTGATTGATGGGAGTTTGGATGCCCTAGTTTGCAAGCGTTAAAAAGACTCGTGCATTAAGTAGCATTCTAAGTTTGAGGAATTGCCTATCCATGGATGAAGAAAGCACACCGAGTTTGCAGAAATAGAAAAATACAAAAAAAAAAGGCATCAATATGGGGATTAGAGTTTTGAGCAAAGTTTGGATTAAAAGCCGAGCACCAAACTCCGAATATTCGAGCATCAAAAAGAAGATTCAAGAACCTGTCAGCATATCGTTTCTCACACCTCCCAAAAAAATGCAGCTGTTTATTTATTTTATGTCCAAATATGCAATGGAAATTTTACTTGCTAAATCGACAAGAACGGGCTCAGATCATTCATAATTTGGAAAATAAATCTACAGTTGAAAACTTCATGAAGGGAAACAATCTAAGAAGGATGACATTATTAAGGCAACATTGTTTGAGGTTATAACAACTCCACAAGAGATGAAGCAATAAAATTGCTGAGTATGCCACCAACTTCATAAACATCCACCGAGCTCCGATCATTGAGCCTCAAAACACTGAAGCCTATCAACTCTTGAACATCTGAGTATCTGAGTCTGTTATCTCAGCCTTGGATATCCAGGCAGCATCAAGCATTTAACATCAAAGATCCAAGCATTTGAAACCCAAAGATAGTTGGACATCAAGATATCAAATTCATGAACATTCCTTGGGAATCCAAGTATGAAGATAGTCAGATTCAAAATTAAAGAGAAAGGTTCAGCTGGAACTCTAGTTGGGACGTGTCTTCATAAAGTGTCTCAATAGGCAGACATTACTTCACTTAAATGACATATTAGAGGTACTCGAATTGGATTAATAGATTCAACTTGGATTCCTCAATTTTCTCAACAACAATGGAGCAATTACGAACATAAATATTCATCAAACTTAAAAGCAGAACAAGGGCACATCAAAATATAAGTTGTGTTTCTTAAATCATTTGATTATTTATTTTCGTACAACATCTATAACGAAAGCACATTTACACCTCTATTTGAAGATGCATGCTCATAATATGATCACACTGTCACCTGTGATGTTTGTATATCTACATAAACACTAACAACTCACCAAGATAAGTCTTCCTTTTATTACTTATTTTACTAGCGTAATTATGATTCATTGCATGAACCTGCACATATAAAAAGAAAAACGCATCATATTATAGTTCTACGAAATTGACATATATATGTCGGTCATGCTCGTATATTTTATATGCCAAGAACTGACAATTAATTTCTATAAAGTTGGAAGATCCAGGTTTACAAAGGTCTGACATGAACCAAAGTGTGGGATGAAGCACATAAATACTTGGAAGTTTTGGACCTGTTGAACTGAGTTACAAAAAGAAAACATCTCTGCTTCTCACTTATTCATACAAAGCTTTTCTTAAGCACTGTGCATCAAAACACTGAAACTTATAAACAAGTTGAACATCTACGTTTGGTAATCAGTCCTGTTTTTATTTGGATCACGCACCGAACTTAATTACTAAAGATCGGATTCCTCGTTACCAAAGACTGAGGCCTTGTTGGTCGAGTCTGAGCATTAGAGAACTCAGAAAACACTACCAGGACTTGATTTATATTCTTAAAAATAATTATCCACTTTGTTGATAGCTCGGTGTCCAAGTATACCAGTCTTGGCAGATGAGAGTACAATTCAAAATGGTTACCTTAATGGCATTCTTGACATGTCAATTATAGGTTGCCACCAATTGAAACAAAAAGATTAATTTCAAGCATTAGTACACTTGCATGGCACCAAAGTGATGCTTGGATACTCAACAATGATAGATGTTTTCTGACATTCAAAAATAAAATCAAAAGACAAACTATGGGTCTGAGTTAAAATCTTCAGTTCTCTTTATAATGCACGGTAATAATTGCACAAACAGAGATAAACATAAATATTCATGGAACCAAGAAAGGGACAAGAGTACCATAACAAGCGATAGTTGAAAGGACGTCCTTGATAGACGTGACTCCTTAGTTGTCAGAGATTCAAAATTCAAAATTTAAAAATTACACTAAATTGTCATCTGAAAGGGCAGCTTTAATTGGTTTTATGGTAGTGAGTTCATTGCTCGAATATTCAGAATTGCACTACCTTCATGAGCATTTGTATGAATGTTTTTATTAAATTGTGTTATTAATTGAAATACATCATTTACTCGAGCGAGAAAGCTCATATGATGCTCGATAGTTAAATCCCGAGCATCTCACCTTTGAGCGATATGTGCTTATATGATACTCGACAGTTGAATCCCGAGCATCTCACCTTTAAGAAATATGTGCTCGTATGATGCTCGACAGTTGAATCCCATGCATCTCACCTTTGAGCAATATGTACTCGTATGATGCTCCATAGTTGAATCCCGAGCATCTCACCTTTGAGAGATATGTGCTCATATGATGCTCGACAGTTGAATCCTGAGCATCTCACCTTCAAGCGATCTATGCTCATACGATGCTCGACAGTTGAATCCCGAGCATCTCACATTTGAGCAATGTATACTCATAGGATGCTCCACAGTTGAATCCCGAGCATCTCACATTCGAGTAATGTATGCTCATACGATGCACAACAGTTGAATCCCGAGTATCTCACATTCGAGCAATGTATGCTCATACGATGTTCGACAGTTGAATCCCGATTGTCTCACATTCAAATAATAAATGCTCATATTCGAAACAACTTATACAATTCTCATCATTTTCTAGTTGATACTCGTCATATCAAGTTTCGATGAACTTTTTTTAATATTTAGACATAAATATTCTATAAGGTCTGATGGGTGGGGGGGTGGGGGGGAGACTCTTGATATCTCGTATCTTAATAGGATTTGGATTGATACTCAAAAGGAAAGATATTAGACTCTTGAGGAAAGACATATTCCTAGTAGGTTAAGGTTACTTGTCCACAAAAAAAGTTTAAGACTTACAGGCATAAGGATCCTAATCCTGGAAGGTTTATGAGCATCTATCTCTATATATACCTCACATATTACTCATTATATTCATTCAACACATTAACACATACTCTTGTACATATTATAAACTCATCTAACTTAAGCATCGGAGTGATCGTGAGGATCTCCCCACCCTCTCATCCTCTTTCTTGCAGGATATCCACGAAGTTTAAAAGACATCTTCAAAATTCAAATTATCATATAGGTTCAATAATATTTAATTTAAAAAAAATTATTTAAATAGATAAAAATATATTAAGGTCTAATATTAACTTCAAAACATAATTGAGGACGAATTTAACCCTTATAAATATATATATCTTATGGGTGAAGGCATAGAGTAGTGGGGGACATTTGGATGGTCCGAGATTGTTAGTACACAAAAGCAGGGAGTTGATAATGGGTCTCCATCTAACGCTTATAAAATGCTGTCTCCTCTTCTGTTTAATCTTTTACTAAATTCACTACTATCATCATCAACATTCAAAATCATCTTGTTTATCCTTTTAATCACCACCTTACAAACTACACCATTATCAATTGATTTTTGACACTTAGACCCGACAAAATTTACCCATATGCATCCAACCTCCTCCTCCTTTTTCTTTTTCTGTGTTATATCTGAATTTTTCAAAGGAATGAAATATATGCTTACTTATATCTTTTTTTTTCGAAAATACACAAAATTATTTAACATGTTAATCAATATTTATTTATTTATTTTTAATAAAAAATTACAATAATTATAGAAAATTTTTATTTACATTCAAAATTTCATATCGAACGACGGATTAATAATAATATATATTTAGAGTACTATTTTATATTTATAAATTAATAAATTAAGTACAATAGATCAAGTGTATGGGTAAGATTTTCCATTGCTATGAATATAAAAAAGAAGAGACCGGAAGAAATGGTAAAGGGTGGAATAATTCTCTTTCTTTGTGTGCTCTAATGTATACCCATTTTCCTTGTGATTCCACGTATGCTATCCATTCCAAGTACATTGCATAGTCTGAGATGGAAAGAGAGATGAGATGAGTATCTATCTTTATTTCTCATGGTCAACCTCTAAGCACAATCGTACAAATAGACATAGGATTTTTTTTTTTTTACATTAATATGTTGTTCATTGTTCGATATTCGACTAATTTAAATTTAATTTAAATAAAATTTTAAAAAGTAGTAAAAATCTTTCATGAATATTTAATACTTTTACATATTTTAATTCTCTAACTCGATATTTAATTTAAACAGCATTATATTTAAATTATATGATACAGACATTAATATTTTTTTTTTAATAGCTCATAAGCAAGATTCTTTGCTATACTCATTTTATTTCTTACATTAATAGTCAGCCCCCACACACAGACACCCCTTTCTTCCCCGAGAAAGGACCTAAACCTATCTATACACACTTTCCTCATCAGTCTTCACATTTCCTTTTTTCAAGTATTAATACTCTATCTTCCTCCATAGCTTCAAGATTTTTTTTTCAAGTTAACAGTGAGTTTAGTTAAATATGGGTTTTGGAATTTCCGATGGTGGTTGCGACACAGGCCTTGGTTTAGGGCTAATCTACCATGACAAGCAAGAAAACTGTTCTCATGATCATCAGTCTGATCATCAACAAAAGAAGAAGATACTCTCTTTGAAATATGATCATATGTTTCCATCTCTTACCTTAGGCCTTCCACAAGATGCATATGCGCCTACTACTAAGGTAGAAGCAGATTTTCAGCCACAAGTATCGTCTCCTAGTGCAGTATCTTCATTTTCTAACTCGAGTGTTAAGAAAGAGCGAGATTTTGGTGGTAGCGGTGGTGGTGGTGGTGGTGGAGGTGGTGGTGAAGAAGTAGAGGACAGAGTGTCTTCAAGAGTTAGTGATGAAGATGAAGAAGGAAGTCCAAGGAAAAAACTTAGACTCACCAAACAACAATCCGCTATTCTTGAAGACAACTTCAAGGAACACAGCACTCTCAATCCTGTACGTAGTCAAATTTTCACCATCTTTATATCCTTTCTAGTGTTTGTCTCTATGATTTTATGAGATTTTTTTTTTTTTTTTTTTTTTGCGCTATGATCTTGATACTGTGTTCTTGTTTCTTGGATTGCTAGAAGCAAAAGCAAGCCTTGGCAGAACAGCTGAATCTCAGGCCACGTCAAGTAGAAGTATGGTTTCAGAACAGAAGAGCCAGGTACGATGAATAGCCAACAACCAAAATTTGTGCTAAAGTACAGATGCTTAATTGCATGGAGCTTTCTTTTACACTTTCTTTAATCAAGTAAAGGCTATCTTAAATCATCACACCAAGATGATTATTAACTTTATGCATCTTCTCCTTACAAATGTTTGATCTCCTTGTTTTTGCAGGACTAAGCTGAAGCAGACTGAGGTAGATTGTGAGGTACTAAAGAAATGTTGCGAAAATCTTACAGAAGAGAACAAGAGGCTACAGAAAGAATTACAAGAGCTCAAATCATTAAAAATGGCTGCACCAGTGTTTATGCAACTGCCTGCAGCCACCTTAACTATGTGCCCTTCCTGTGAGAGGATTGGCAGCGGTGCCAGCGATGGCTCTTCTACTAGCACAATAACTGTTGGACCAAAACCCCATTACTATAGTCCGTACACCCATCCATCTGCAGCTTGTTAGGCTAGCTACCTCTGAGGCCAGAACGCTGGAATTTTTTGTTCATGGCCTCTGTATCATATTAATTAATTACAAGTAGTTAACTAATTTGATTTATATACATGGTATATATATATATATCTCCTATTTTCAAGACCGTTGTATCATGTACATATGCATGCTTGTAGATTCTTAACAAATTTCTATGAAGGGATTTACTTAATTACTAAGTTAATCAAAATTAATGAAGTTAAATATGCTTTTTCTTTATATATATATATGAACTGCTATGCCCAACTCAGGTGGATTCGGTAGTATGGCCGCTTCAAGATCTGCTCTTATCCAAGGGATTTAAATCTCATGGGATCTACTTTGGTCCTTTTATCGTTCAGTCGATTTTATTAATTGATGAGCGTGACGTGGCGATCCCACTTGAATTAAATAGAAAAATTTTCTCTCCTACTAACATACTAACTATTGTAATTATTAAAAAAAACTGTTATAATTCTTTTTAATTTTAATTTTTATTCATAGAAAGAACATATTATTTTATTTTTTGGTTTCAAAATTGACATTAGAGTCTATTAAAAGTAAAAATCCCCAACAACTATATATTTAACGCGAATGCATAACTGTTGACATGCGGAATATGTTTCTTTTTAAAATTTAAAAAAGATCGATTAATAGGGGCTACTTTTGTAGTTTAAGAAATGGAGAATTTGATTTTTTTGTACGGAAGATGTACTAAAGTTGGATATGGTGGTGAAGGGGCCCTAAGGAAATCACATAATAATTAACAATGGTGGTGTGTCCCTGGTCGACCCATCAAATTAATCAAGTTCGGTGGGCTTGATCGATTGAAGCTTTACGCTTTTGGGGCAAGTGGACATGGCAGGAATTGTATTCTTGGACGGCGGTATTCTTGTACAATAAGTAATTGTTCCTTCCTTTCTTCTAGTTTCACGGTTGACGCATTCAATGACGTCCCTCTCACTTTGAACCGTCTCTACATCTTCTTTCTTTCCTTTTATAATTACAATAACGAAAAGACTTAGAATCAATTTGCAGGTCAGGTTTTGAATTTAAATTGTGCTAAATTAATTTTAAGAAATGTTTATTATCATTATAATTTTATTCAGATATTAATTATCATTATAGTTTTATCTCAATTGAATCAAATTAATTGAAGTTAAATATATTCTCAATATTCACGATTCAAATTAAAAAATTATAAATTTTTATTTATATCAATAAAATTTTTAAATCATATTATAAATTTATTTTCTACTCCTGTTAAAGTAGTATATAGGTGAAAAGAAATGGTAACCAGAAATTAGCTAATATTTTTTGAAAATGATAGGATATATTATTGATCAAATTAATAACAAATTCTTCTTCTTTCAAAAAAAAAATAATAATAACAAACTCTTCTCAAGAAGAAGAGGAGATTGTATGAAGTCATTGGGGCAAGTATAGAAAAGGACTGCCTTTGCAAGAGCATGAACACTGCCATTAGCATGCCTCATTCCATGTTGAATAGAGAAATCAAGAAATTAAATCTTAACTAATTTTTTTGCAATAAAAAAATATTTTGACAAACAATCAATCCAAAACTATGAGATCTTAAATTTAAATTTCAATTGCAATAAAATGAAATTTTGAATTGTCACATTATTAATCAATATTTTTAAATTTTTAATCGACTCAATTCAAACTCTCTTAGCTTCATAAAGAAAACTCCACTACTCAAAACTCATTGATTGACTACCCTTTTTACAATATTCATGGGTTGCCTATTTAGAAAATCGACTATACATCAATCCAAGCAAATAAACTATAAATATCCCATTTCACGAATGATCACCCAGTCCCTATTATGTCTGGCTTGTATTTCTTCCACATGCATTGCTAGCTCTTATTGTAATAAGGGTATTGCCAATATATATAATTGTGAGATTTACAACAATTGTCATACCTAACTATGTGATTATCTTTATTGATTTTGGTGCATATTCTATTAAGTGTATCACATGTGATCATATACATGAAAGTTGTAGATAATGTTATTTGATAATGAGGCTTGTTTTTTTCTCTAATAGTCTTGCAAGAGACAAATGTATAATTGTGTGTTTGTTAAATCAATTAATTTTAGTAAAATCATTGGTGTAGAGGGTCAAGCAATTTGTGGTCATTCATGACTCTTAAATTACGTTAGGCTTAATGCTCAGTATTGTTATTATGTGGCCTCTGTCTTATAATTAAATTTTCTTCAAGTTATAATGGATTTTGTCTTTTTTGTTTTGTAGAAAAACGTATTAATTACGTGATTAAGCAAACTTCATAAGATTTCAGAAGAAGACAAGAGTTGATTAAAGAAAGTATAATACAGGCATCAAACCTTGGATAAAGCCTGCTTAGAAAAATTAGTTCACTCATTAGTCATATCTAGAAAAATATTGATTTAACCAAATAATGAATTATGGTATCATTGACGTCTCTCAATTGGCCACATAAACATGTAGTAAGAATCAAATTTTCAAGATTTAAATCTCACCCCACCCTTTTCACATTTTTTCTGCTACCCATCAAGATTCTTGTTCATTCTCATGATTTATCCTTGATTTCATTTCACTGCTAATCACCTCCTATACACTAATTCTTGCTGGAGATGAGACGAGGTGCATGCATGATCATGAACTATTATTATTACAACTTGATGTATAATTAATTCTATATTTTAAAATGTTGGTTAGGGAACATTGATGATGTTATATCAATACCAAATTCATTGTCATCATCGATACATGCTTGTCAACAATCATTTGCATGTAAACCTGTGGTTAATGATCTATATTTGCACGCGTGCTGTACCTTTATTATTAGATACATTATCCTTCACCTTTATTGTTCGTTAGAACGACATGCAGACAAAATCAAATGTTTTTTTTTTTCCTTAGTGAGAAATGTTTATCCTCCGTGTTTAAAGCAATGAAGTTGGCTCGTCAAATAAAATAATAGCACTGACCTATATGTATATTCTATTAATTCTACCTAATTTAGCATCATATTATTGACATGTTTTATGTTTATAATTGAAATGAATTTTAACAAATTAAATAATATCAAATTAAATGGTACGATGATTAAATAATAATTTTATATTCTATATGTTTTACATTAAGTAATAAAAACAATTAATTACATTAATGTGTTTGATATTTTATAGTCAGATGTGACCCAACCCATCTTAACACTGAAAGCTTAAAGAAGTTGATTCTAGCCTTTCAAAACTATGAAAACCAGAATTGGGCCAAATCTTTTATTTATCACAATTGCAACAAAACTAGAGACTTTCAATGGCACATCTTAGTAGTTGTTTCTCGGTCCATTCGCACTTTTAATTCATTAACAATATAGAAAAGGGTGATGAGCTCCAAGTGATGTTTTTTATCTCATAATTCTAGCAACCAGGAGTAGGTAAGAATCTCTCTGCTGAATATATGGATTTCTTATGCAAGAGTTTATAATTGGACTGAAGAATTGGGTTCGATCATATTTTGCCCTTAAATTATTAACTCCTGAAGATGGTCGGTCTTTCAAGGATCAAATGTTAATTCTGCCAAAGGCATGCCAAGCAACATTAAATCTGTAAACTTTGAAATGCAATTAAGTTGTCGCCAATATGTTTCAGCATTTTTCTTGTTGTTAGTGTATTCCTACCATCTCTTGAACCTACGAATTCAAGACGTTGTAAGGTGTGTTTTTTTTTTTCTTTTTTTTTTCCTTTTCTTCTATTTGAAGAATTTTTTTTTAACACTATGCATTTCATTCATAATTCAAAGACAGTTAAGCACCTCAGAGCATCCAAGGTTGAGAAAAATTACAATCCAGACAGGATGCATAAGGAGAAAATAAACATTGTGTGAAACCCAAAATAGCTATTACAACGAATAAAACAGAATATATACGTTAGCTTCTCCCAGTGAAGAGTAGAGTTGTCATGATTAAGGACTTGAATATCCAAGGAGCTTGAACACTTTGCTTGCTAAAGAGCGTCCATAAATGGTGAGGAATCAGATTCAAACCAACACTCTCCGCAAACCGCAAGCTGCAAGCTATAACCATCGGAGCTGGGGCTTCACCTAAAGACCACAACCATGGATGCTAGACCTTCTCAAGATTAGCATCGGTGTAAACTGCAGCTGCACCTGGACAAAGGATACTCCAAGCAGAGAACCTGATCAACCATTATTGAATTCTGCTCATCAAATAAATTGATGAAGGAGCATCCCGATATTGATTCCAGTACCAAATAGCTACAAACCACCAAAGAAAGTTTTAGCCATCGCAAAGAACTGTCATGATAGTCTTGAAGTTCTTCGTAGATGGATAGCAAATACCACAAAAAGGGAGTTATAACACTAGATAATAAAGAAACTATAAGTTATTAAGAGGAAAAACACTTAATAGAGAAAAAAAAAAGATAGAGACTAATTTCCAGCCATGAAGGCTTCTGTTAGAAAAAATTTGGTTCGATAAAAAATGTAGAGCTGCAATGCATCAAATATCTAAATATTTATATATCCGATTCAAGTGGCAAGACATTCGAATTTAAATTTTATTTATAAAAAAAAATAAATGTTAAGAAAATTTTATTTTCTTTATAAATTCACCTGTTTCAAACTCCGAGTTAATGAAAGTCTAGTAGCTGATGAAAAATCAAATGCAAAAAAATCTATTTATTAATTGTAGAATGTAGCTTTTTATTTTTCTTCTAATACGTTTGCCACTTCTATTAACATTCACGAAGAGTATGTCCGGAAGAAATTTCGCAAAAAGAACTTTTTCTTTAACCATGTGAGGAAGAATTTTTCTCTTCTTAACTACATGAAAAATTTCTCAAATTTCCCTTGAAAATTAATAGTAAATTTTTTGTGCAACCACAATATTTTTACAGTACACTAAATATGAGACTAATACGATTTTTATACTGTGGCTGATGCTAACTTAAAAAAAAATTAAGAAAATTTGACCTGATAAAATTTTTCAACATAAAAATCTAAAATTTCACACCACTTAACCAACCTGAATTAATTTAGCTGCCTCCCAATTATATGTACATTTGAAAGCCAAGTAGCAGTCCTTTTACATAAAAACAAGCACTCTACACATCGCAATATCACAAACCTCTTTATATATATATGTTGATGAGTTGAACTTTTCCTCCTCATACTTCAAGGGACGAGGCGAAGTTGCATGCCGGAACCTCAAATCCCCAAAGATATGGAAGGTATAAGGACGTACGATACATGATACACAAGATTATAGAGATGACATTAGATATAAAGAGCAAAGAATACTCGTTTTAGGTTATAGCACATTACCTAAAGTTTCTCAATTAAAAATATAACATGGCATGATAATAGCGTTCTCATGCTAGGCCTGATTAATGGAAACTAACTCTACGTCCACTTTAACATTTGCAGGTTTTGCTGCTGCTCATGGGCCTAGACGATACGGACCATCACCCATGTAGTGACCATCCATATAAAGAGCTGCATTCTGTGGATGTAGACCATCCATCACCATGAATTGCATATCTTCCGATGGTTTCCAATGTCGTTTCCTTTGATTTATAAACCAATTATTTATTTGTTTCTGGTCCAGCCCAGTTGATTCCGCCAATGCCACCTTTTCCGTCTCCTGTTTAGTCATCAAAAGAAATCATTAATTAAGATAACAAATTTTTATCTGCTAATGTCATTGTAGCATTATCTTAGGTAACGACAGCAAATGCAAGTTATTGGAGAATATATAAGAAACATGTAAAAACGCAATTTAAAAGGAATGCACTTTACCGAAGGATATGGCCATTTGTAGTGTAGCTCCCACCAGCTAAGTAGCTTCTGCCTTGCTTCTTTCGGCAGCTTTCCTTTCTTCTTCTTCTTGGAAAGCTCTTGCTTCAGGCTGCTTAAATAACCACTATATTTCCTCAATAAGTGGTTCTTTAGTTCTCGATCCTCAGCCCGAGGATCAATTTCGGGCAGTTCCGTTTCCCCTCCACTGTTGTCTTGATCCTCCTCCGACGATCCAACACCCTCAGACTTATCATCTGCGTATTTGAAGATTAGGTAAAAAGTCCATTGCTTCAAACAAATTGTATAATAAAAAAAACAAGCGCATTGTTTCCTATAACTACTATCAAAAGGATGATAGAATCTATTAGTAAGTTGAACTAAAAAAACATGCGATGTTATGCACAAGTTTCAACTCAGTTCAGTTTTGATCATAGAGCCTCTGTAATCAACCTCTCATCAAAAGATGCTAGAAGACCATCTACTCAAAGACAATGTTCACTATATGATGATGACCTGATGCAGAATTCAGTTTTCCTTTTGTTTTTTTTTTTTTTGTCTTAGTCAGCTAAATTCCTTTCCAAAGAACTCTTCTTCGCCACTTAGCAGGCTAACAATAAGGACGATTCACATTCTGCCCTGATCCTGGGCCATATTGCCATATGACCATTATAATAAGTCTCAAAGAACAAAGACACATTAAAACTTGTTGGACGACCATGCCTATAAATTTCCAAAGAAATGCTTTTCCAAGAAATTACAATTTCCATTCTAACATCCATCAGCTTCGCCAACAACATTCACCGGCATCCCAAATGCACAAAACTGTCAGGTTGCAAATGAAACAATAGGAAAATATACTAGAAAGTTAATATAGCAAATCTGAATATAAAGTAACCGGGAAATTGACAAATTAATAATCAACAAAAATCAAATTATTGCCTACATTAAATGTATTACATCCAATGGTGAGATTTGTAATATCAAAATACATATATCATTTTCATTGGCTAAATATAAATCACTTTTATGATGTGTTCTAAATCCTACCATCGGGTGTAATGCACCTAGTGTAGACGAGAATCTTCCGGCTTAAAATCAAAGAGAATCATTCCTTGCAAACGTTATAATAAGCTACAAGTAAATTGTTGACAGCTTTCAACAATTATGAGGCCAATTCTGGAAACCAGCATTGCAGCTAAGACTGGCTTTTACAATTTATTTACAAGCTAATTAAAGCACCTTTACTAAATTTCCTTTCCATCTTTTCCATACGCACTCTTTTCTACACTTATTTCATTTGAATAGAAGTCAATGCATAGATATATTGCAGCTAGAGGACTCATGTCAATCAACAGTAACAAAACTCAACTTGCACAATAAAGGAACTATGCACTGTAATTAAAACCTCACATGTAAAAGAATTAGAAAAAAAGAAAAAAACAACAGAAACATTAATAAATAAGCCTATCAAAGAGCATGAATGAAATAAATAAATAAACATGTGAAATTGCTAGATTAATTATTATATTGTAATGTATCATTATATTTGGAGAACCAACATTACATTGATTCAGGGTTATTTGGAAAGCTCCATTTGCTTTATTGAGCTATAAACTACACCCTTGTGAATATTCAGATGATATAAATCGCTTCTATTCTGAGAGAATATGTTCAGACAAGATTCTTGGAAGGGAATATGAATGTCTGAAGACATAAAGATAATTCTCTAATGTAGATACGAGCCACACAGGTGACATCCATTTGAAGAATAAGGAATTCGAGCTGTTTTCTTTATCTTTGAGGCCAGTGGGCACTGAATAAGAATATTATTCTTCTATATTGGAAAATTGTTTTCAAACTTCATTCTGTGTATAGATATTTTTCTAAAAGAGATTCCTCAGTAGTCAATGGCGCTAATATATATATATATATATATATATATATATATATGTGTGTGTGTGTGTGTGTGTGTGTGTGAGAATATAACATTATAACTAGCCAACCAACCAACTTCTTAAAAAAAAAAAAAAAAAAATACTAGCCAACCAAACGCAATCAGAAACACCACAAAATTTCTACCGTAAAAGGTATAATGGGAGTTCAAACAACTAGAGAAAAAGAAGCCTAACACTTTGGTTTTGAACATAATTCACAATACTTCATCCTCTGTATATATATATTTTTCTAAAAGAGATTCCTCAGTAGTCAATGAAGCTAAATATATATATATCAGAATATGGCATTATAACTAGCCAACCAAACGCAATCACAAAATTTCTATAAAAAAGAAAACAACACAAGCACCGCAAAAGGTGAAATGGGAGTTCAAACAACCAGAGAAAAAGAAGGCTAACACTTTGGTTTTGAACATAATTAGCAATCGAGCTTTGTTAAGGAAAGAAATCAACATTGGCCCTCTGTTGAGGTTCAGGATAAATGTAAATTGATCTCATATAAATGTGAGTCTATGCTAAACATACAAGCACGAACAAAATCATTATAATAACCAACCCTAAGAAACATTGAAATTTAACATAAAATTTCTGGAGCAATTAACCAGCAAACAGCCGAAAAAAATGGAGGCACTTAAAACAAATCCATAATTAACTTCAAAAGACGCATAAATAGCAGTTGTAGTGTGGAGTTCATCACAATTTGGTCCCTTGACAAGTTCTACTGGCATCAATTGAAATTTGCAAGAATCCACAACTCAAAAAAGAAGAAAAACACCAGAAAACAAACCTTTTCCCACTACCAAGTAAAGATATCTTCCTTGGCATCAGAAACCATGCTATAGACATAATGCCCAAATACTTAAATCAATGCAACTTTCCTCAAATAAGGAATTGAAGACCGCTAGCTCTCTCCCCCACCCACCATTTTCTCCCATCTTTCTTTAATCCTTGCGTTTTGTGTTCAAGAATGAGTATCTAGTGAGCATTCGACATATTAATGGCTTAAACTGAGGTGATTAGCAGTAATGTTTTTAGTAAGAGCAACAGAGGTGATTAGCAGATTAATGGCCAACAAGATACTAGTTTCTAAAAAGAAAAACATGGACTAGTGAACAAAAAGAAGGAAATGAGAAATATAAAATAGAAATGTATAAAGATGCAGTGGTAGTGTACATGGGTATTTCTGACATTCGTACAGGCTACATGGGGTAGCACACTGACATGAACAGCATCCTAGGTTCTTCATTTATAACAAAAAAGAACTTAATAAAGCAAAGATTTCTCACACAAGCAAAGATAAAACAGCTTTGGAAATGATCTGATTACAATAATGCCATCCATCTCGAGGTATGATATATATATATGTGTGTAATAATAAATAGTATATCCCACAAAACCCAACCTACACTACACAGAATCAAGATTATTCCAGGAACTAAAGTACATAGATTTTAGCATCAAAAAACCCTAAAATAAGAATGACCTTGTCAGACTATTAAAACTAAACAAACCACATTAGAGAAGTGAACGTGTGGTATCATAATTGTTTATGGCATGTAAGTGCGGTTTTTGTCTTTGTTCTTTGCCAATAGATTTAGGATCGATTTCATATATACACACACACATATATATATATATATATATATATATCACAAAATCCAAATTCATGTACTATTGACTCGTGATTAGGGTTTGTTAATCTAGGACTCGTGAGTATTAGCAGGGATACTGTACACCCTCTTCATAATCTGCTAATTACTAAAGGCTTCTTGGTCAAAGCAATATTTTTTTTTTGCTGATGGAGGTAACAGATAATGAATAATTGATAAAGATATGGACATTCTGATTTTCTCTATCACTATAAGGAATAGATAACTGGTCTGACTACCAGTTTCTGCATTGTACCAGTCAGGTCAATTTTTTTAATAAAAAAATTTTTAAAAAAAAAACTCTCTGCGACAACCGGAACTTATTGGATTTTTCTGTTCCTTTCCATGCTAGGAAAGGCATGGTAGTAAATCTCTTGCGCTTTCTCTCTCTTTCCCTCAATAATTATGGATACTTGATCAGAAAATTTTTGCTTGAAAAGACGAATTTTAAAAGGGTGTAAGGTGTAGGTGGAGATGAAGGAAGAATTTGAAAAAGTACCAGAGTTGAAGATCCGCAAGGGACCATTGCAGATCATATTTAGCTGTGTTTCGATTCTTCGCATGAAATCCATGGCTTCTTGAATGGGTCGAGTTAGCTCCTCCCGGTACTTTACCAGCATGTCACAGTAAGCCTCCTGTTAGAAACAAAATGCATTAAGATCTTGTAATCGACTCCTACATATCAGATATTGAAACAAAAGACACCAATTACAGTATGTAATAATGGTATTTAATAGTTGATTAATAATCAAGAACTTCAAGAATGGTCACCATGAACTGATCTAGTTCTGGGTCTTTCGAGTTTTCCCTTGAATTGACCGATGATCGTTGTTTTGATTCAAACTCCTGACGGGCAGCTGCTAGCCTTGCTATGACTTCTGGTGGAGCTCCCACCTGCACATTCATCAGCCAGCCGTCAAGAGAAAGAGAGTTACCAAAACGAAATTTTTTTTTTTGGCCAATATTACCAAAACGAATTAAACTTGGTCTTCTTGTGCTATTTGCTTTCTGTACCTTTTGGCAATCCATGTAAGCTTCCAAAAGGTTGGAGTACTGAGGGTGAGCTATGATCTTAGCTTTGATAGATTCAACTTCACTACTCGAGCTTTCATTTCCATGCTGTTGATGATCAAGTCCTTGATGTCCTCTCAATAAAGGGTAATGAAATTTGTGAGCATGCTGTGAGGTGCTAGCTTCTGTCTTCACTATAGGATGTGCTTCAGATTGAAAACAATCACTTGATTGAAGATGAAAAGGACTTAAAGGCATCTGGTTCTGCTGGCTGACATTAGAACCACTACTTGCTCTTCCATAAGGAGAAGAAGAATTAGGTCCAAGAACTGACGAAGCATACAAGAAATTCCCTCTTGGAGTTGTGTTTTCACTCATTTGATTATAATCCTCCATAATCTCTAACTCCCAACAAAAACCGAGATGAGAAAAAGCGACCAAAAGATTAATAATCCAAGAACCAAAAACCCTAAAGCAAGAACTGCAAATACCACTGAAAAACCCTAGAAAGCTAACTTTAAGCCATCTATAACTAAAAAGAGACCATGACCTTGTTTTTTCAGCTCTAGTTTCTGATTGAAAAGGAGTAGAGGAGTAATAACTGAAGTGTAATTTTAAGAGCGAATAGAATAAGCCTTAAGTTTATTAAGGAGGCCAAGAAGTAGTGAAGTTGCACCAAAACTGAAGCATGTTCAAGAGAAGAAGGCAAAAGAAATGAAAAAAATTAAAAGAGAGGAAGACAGAAGGAGGTGATCTTCAGAGGCTATAGAAGACAAAGCGAAGATCAGAGCGCCTAGCTCAACCGGAACCGGCAGAGAGGGCTGCGTTTCTTGGGTGGGTGACAAGACTTTCTTTGTTGATAGAAAAAGAAATATTTGAAAATTATAAAGGCAAAGAAGCCCAATAGATAAGGCAACAACTAGCTAACCTCAGCTATTTTTCTTTTTTTTTTTTACTTTCTTTTCTTTATTTATTTCTCACCATATACAGGCCTTTTAATTTATTATTAATATTGCCTCGTGAAACTTTAATTTAACTTTTTTAATATAGAAATCATACCATCTAACAATAGAGAATAATTATTTCTTTTAAATAAATAACAGTATAAATAGAATCATATATTTTAAAATATTTTTTTAAAAAAAATATTATTTAATTATTTTTTATTAACTTTAATTTTATTTTTTAATATTAAAAATATAGTAGTTATATTTTAATAAATTTTGAATCCTTCTAATTTATGTTCCCTTAAATAAATCTTGAATTCAAATTTTGTATATGCAGAAATATATGCTAAGAGCTCTTATAACTTTTTCAATTTGATATCTCAAATTATATTATCATCATTTTAAAGCTTGAACTTACTTAAAATATAATTTTAAAAGCTTTATCAACACATATGGTATGTAATAGCAAATCAATATATGTCACATCTCAAGTGACTGACCAAAAACTATAAGTAGATATGTGCAACTAATAAAAAAAAGTAACAGGTACAAGAGATGTATTATATTATTATATTAGTGTATTTTAATTAAGTTTAGATGTTGAAATAGCAAACTGTAAGTTAAAGTGTCAAAAAAAAATTATACTAAGTATAAGAGACCGTAAATATATTATACCTAAATAATTATTAAAATGTATTTAATATAAATAATAATTCTTAGTATTTTTTATTTTTTATGCTTCACAATTTATTGCTTTACTTTTTTTTTTTTTTGTTAATGTTTTACCTATTTTTGCAATTAACTGTAGCATCTTCTTTGTTTATTGCCTTGACCATAGGATTTTGCCACTGACCTAATCGATGGCTATTTATGGTATGGAAATGTCGCATTCTATATTTCTCCATTTTTAACATGAATAATGGACTTTTGAATTCAATTGATATTGGAATAATTAGAAGAAATTTATTTATGATGTACGAAAATTACTAGAACTTCAAATCTTTAAATATTGTCTTAGTATGTGCAATACTTTATCATATCTAGATGTTTCAAAGTTTTTTCTTTCATATGTTTAAAAGTTTAAAGTTTATGGAAATTTTTGTGAAAAATAATATATATCTAATGTAATAATCAAGATTAATATAGCTATCAATATTGTGAACATCAAATATTAAAAAAAAAATAGTACATCTATGTTTGTTATAAAAAAAAGTCCGGAAACAAGAGGAACAACTGATTACAAAATGAAAAATGTTTTATTCTTTAGAATTATTTATATTTTAAAGATAAGAATAAATTTCCTACTATCATGATTGGAGAAAAATATAATATTGAATTAGCCCACCATGGTGGAATTAAACATGTACAAATTGTACTTCCCTTAAAAAATCCTAGCATGCAATGTTGTGGGATTGCAAGTGGGCATGGCTGCGATGATTTGATTTTTTATCTAAGTTGTAATTTTACAGTCAACGTTTAAAAATTGTAAAAATATGAATTAATTAAAATGAAAAGATCATATGGTTGAGGTTGTTTTAGTTTAAATGAAATTTTAAATTTAAATTATGTTAAATTAGTTGTTAAAATTTTTTTAATATTTTATAAATAAATTTAAATTGAATTAAATTAATTAAAATTTAAAAAAAAATGAAAAAATAAAGTTGTTAAGGTGTATTAATTAAATAATTAAAATCATGATTAAAATAAAAGAAAAAATGATAAAGGCTACAACAACATAATGAACACTTGAGAAACACAATCATGGTGTAATTAAACAGGTACACAAGCAATTAAATGCTTAATTAATTGAGAAAAGGTTGTTACCAACTTACCATCAACCAAAGTGGGCGAGCAATCTTTAAACTTAATATATATACAGCACTATGTATTTAATATAATTTATTAGTTTATCTTTTAACTTATAATTTTATTATTTTAATATTTAAATTTATTTAAAATATAATTTTTATTCATATATTTATCATTTATTATTAATTTAATATTTTTATTAGTCAGCTGATTTATTATTTTATTTCATATATATTAATTTAAAAATTATATTTTAAATAAATTTAAATATTAAAATAATAAAATTATAAATTAAAATATCAATCAAATAAAAATAATAAATACAAAGAGTCACCGATGCAGTATGCCCAGTCTTGACGAATCCTGATGCTTGCGACCCATGTCATGTGCTTATTAAATGCATCCATGGGACAAACACAACAGCATTAAATTAAAATTAATAATCTTGTTATGTAGTATAGCTTAATGCCTTTAATTTCTGAACACAAATTGCATTTTCTTCCATGTTTAATTATTTTTTTTCGTAGATTCACATGTTTCTAAAGTCAATAACGTTTTGACGCTTTCCTGATTTTTTTTGGACGGAGATTTTTGCACTTTGTATTTTATTTTTTAAAATTATAAATTTCATAATTATCATCTGTTAAAATTTTTATTCTTTTATTAATTATAATTACTAAACTACTATTTCTTTCATTTTTCTTTCAAATTAATTGTTTGATGTTTAATATTTTAAAACCACTTGTAATTGAATTTTTTTTTAAATAAAATTTAATATAGTTAATTTTTTTATAAATATTCTTTAACTTTTAACTTATTTTAATTGTAAAATTTTCACCAATTATAATAAATAACAATTTTTTTATTTTTTAGGAATAGATTTTTTAAATATCATATGCACATAATTTTATTTTTTTTATTTTTATCATTATTTTTTAAAAATAATTTAAAAATTAAATTATTTGACTAAAAAATCATTATAAATATATTCATAAATTCAATGAATAGAACTAAAATTAATTTACATGTAATTTAAATCAAATATATCCCAACAAATACTCTAATTAAATTATACTACGAAATATCTATTTGATAAAAAAAATATAGCACTTACTTTTCTATTTTTAATGTGTTATAACACTTGTCTTAAAAATTAAAATTACAAAAAAAAATTATATGATGAATTTTTATTAAACTTTTATAATATATGTTTTTAATCATGCAATTTAATTTTTATATTATTTTTAAAAAAATATATATGATAAGAAAAATAAAAATAAAATAATGTGCATATGAGATTAAAAAACTAATTATAAAAGTAAAAAATTAAAAAATTGTTCATAAAAAGTAAAAAAAGATTGTTATTTTTTTATAATTGATGAAAGTCTTATAATTGTCTAAACAAAATAAAAGGTACAGAGTGCTTATAAAAAAATAATTGACTATGCTAAGTTTTTTAATGCAAAAAAATATATATCAGCTCATGCACAAATAATTTTATAATTTTAAACACTAAATAGTAAATTTGCATAAAAAATTAAAAAGAGTATAGTTTAAAAATAATAGTTAATGAAAAGATAAACATTCTAAACAAAAGGATAATTATGTAAGCTAAAATTCCAAAAAATAAAAGAATGAATGCAAAAATAAGTTGATGGAATGCAAAAATTTCCACTTTTTTTCTTTTTAGAACTGAAGAGGAGGAAAGTAAGATCGAATTCCTAATTTATGTAATTTTAAAGAGAATTATACTACTAAATTATTCGATTTTTTACATGCTTTTGTGACTTTAATTTTACAATTTATTATTTTTTATGTAAACTATAGATATTCATAATTTACTAGATTTTATCTAATCCAGTTTGATCTTAATGGAATCACAAATTTACCTTTTTTTTCATTATCTAGAATCATCATTATTTGTCTCAAATACTCTTGAGATCATATTCATTTAAATAACAAAAAAAAAAATCAACCTACATTTTTACTAATTTTATGTGTTTTATTTTAGGAAAAATTACTAACACCTCCTGAAATTTGTTCAAACTAACTACTTCATTTTTACTATTTTAAAAGTCAATTAAATGCCCAATGAAATTTGATTATGTAAACTATTTACCCCTTTCTATTAGAATTGTATATTAAAAACCGTTAATTTTAGCACCCAAAAAATATAGCATAATTGTACATTGAGTGCTTACATAGTTCACAAGATGTATAATGCACAATTCTAATAGAAGGGGCAAATAATTAAAAAAATAAAATTTTAAGAGGTATTTAATTAACTTTTAAAATAATAAAAATATAGTAGTTAGTTTGAACAAATCTCAAGGGGTGTTAGTAATTTTTTTTTATTTTATCAATACAATCAAATAACTTTAATGTAATTTTTATTATTTAAATTTCTTTTATGTATTTTAAATATAATATTGCTTGTAAATTTTTTTAAAATTTAACTATATATTATTATTAGAACTTCTCAAATGAATATTTTATAATTCTAGAAAATTGCATATCATTTTACAATAGTCATGTAGAAAATAAACAATCTATTTAATTCTTAAACCCACAAATTTTTAAAACGTGTTAAAAACGGTTTTATGTTCTACAGATTAATTTATCAAATTTTAAAAATTTATGCATATGTTTCTTTCATATATTTAAAAAATCATCTCCAGGATATTAATTATAAAAATTAAACTAGAATAACATACCCCTAAACTAACCTTCAAGTACGAAAGTTATTATTAGCATTTTTTTTTTATTTTCATTAAAAGCACCAAGGCAATGGCTCTAATGAAGAGCTAGATACTTCAATTAATGTGTTTTTTCGTGTTTATATTTGATTTTATTTATTTTTTATCTGTGACACTTTAACAAAAAAAAAAATTAATTAAAGGTTGTTCTCCATATTCATAGTTTTATTTTCAATATTTCTATGTTCGTATTCATGCTACCTAGATGAAGAGGCCTTCCCACGTATTCATATGATTTTATATTCAATTCCCATAATTTTTTTTAAACAAAGTTGCATCTAGGTGTTAAAAAAAATTGTAATCATTCATTCATCACTAAGATAATGGAAGAAGATATATCATTCACAACTCACAGTAAATATTCCACATCTCTAGGAACATTCTAAATATCAACACTATAAAAAAAATATTATGAATAAGAAAGTGACTTAATGACTTTTTTTAAGTGTATTATAGGATTAAGAGTTTAATTTTAATATTTAATTCGCAAAATTAATTTTTATTTACTTAAAAAGAATATAACAATATATCCTTTATATGCAATTTATAAATATATAAGTTATTTATTTTTTATTAGTAAAAAATACTCTTTAATAACCGATCATGCATAGTAAATAACTAAATTATTCTTTATGCATGATAAATGCTCTATTATATATTGATCTGATTTATATCAATATGAAAAATCGTGTCCTTAAAATATAATTTTAATTACAACACTAACTAACTTAGTTAACTTTTTTTAAAATTATTCAAAGTTGATTCATAAATTTAAAATTAATTTAATTAGTCGCGAATTCGCGCGTTATTCGGATTTTAAATAATATACACATTTTGATATAATTATTAAATAGTTTTAATAAATTTTAAATTATAAATTAATTAAATATAAAAGTTAAAATGTAGAAAGTTATTATAGCTATTTTATTTAATAATATTTTATTAAAAGCATATATATATATATATATATATATATATATATATAATAAAAGATATATTTTCGAATGAAAAAGAAAAATAGTATTTTAGATATAGTATAATTAAAGTGTTTTATATATAATAAAACATATATATTTTAAAATGATAATTTTTATAAAGAGAAAAAGGTAACTAAATAAATTAAAAATAAAATATATTACATTAATTTTATTTTATTGTTATTATTTTTAAATATAATAGAATTTGTTTTGAGACTATTATATTACTATTGGAGTATGTATAATAGTGTTTTAGTTAAAAAAAATTTTAAAAATTGAATGTCTAATGGTTTTGTAACACCCTACACACGTAGTATTAATACACATCGTGATATCTCATATTCATTATTAATCATCCTTTAGTCCCATGTAATTATTGTACACACATTTATACTTATCCGTACACGCATACAAATATTTTACATTAACTAATGGGCATATGTATGCTACAAGGAGAGAGAGAGTCTGGATTCGGCCGATGACCTATGCTCCATGCTTTAACTACCATGTTATATGCTTCAAAATAGTCACACTTCAAGCTACTCTATCTGGAAAAATAATTGCAATTTGGTGAGTTGCGACTCAATGAATATAAACATAAATTAAATTCTAAAGGCTAAAACAAACATTTCA
>CATIWM010557630.1:0-15145 GCA_949671775.1 Mallotus repandus
TTTTGTATTTTATTATCTTTAATTATTAGATTATTTTCTTATTATCGTTGAATTGCACTCATTTTCAGGGTTATATTTAATGTTCGAGTTTGCACATTAAGCTTTTTTATGCTTATTAACCCAACACTTATTACAAATAATGATAACGAATTTACAAACATTCATTCAAAATAAGAGGGGAAAGGATTAAGGATTATAATCTTTTGATTAAAAAAAATACAATAAATGAAAAATAAACCAAAAATAAACTCTCTCAAGAACTAATTAAGGAATTAAACTCTCCTTAATTAAAAATTATACAAAAATCCTGCAAAATCGAAAGTATTAAACCTTCCACAAATACGAAATTAAGAAAAGGGGAAAGTCCAACTTGTTAGTTTTACACACGTGAATACAAATGCTTATTTTAAACATAAATACATGTCTTATTCACATAACATCACAATTAGCGCATCTAAAATCATGATATAACATGGCATAGATACACAAGAAACAAGAATCATGCAAAATAATCATCAAGAATTAAAGTGAATTCAGACAGGATTCTGGCAGAGGGTGAAGAGGCATCGTCTCCTGGTCAAGAGGCGATTTAGAATCACCTCAACGTGAAGGGGCGACGTCTCATTGAAGAGACGTCACCTCTTCAACAGAAGCACATAAATTTACATGTTTCTTAGATCTTAAGAAAATCAAACTAGATGCAATATAAACTTAAATTCACTACTAACAATCAATATTTCACATAATCATGCTTTATATATGACTTCAAATGAATACAAACACAATAACAAGCAATGAAAATCAAGAAATAAAAACCTTAAATAAAATGAATAACTTTAAAGCTTGAAAATAGAAGTTTTCACTGATGGAAGCACGTTTGGAAGCTC
This sequence comes from Mallotus repandus, assembly GCA_949671775.1. NCBI lineage: Eukaryota > Viridiplantae > Streptophyta > Magnoliopsida > Malpighiales > Euphorbiaceae > Mallotus > Mallotus repandus. The sequence continues at coordinate 888 of CATIWM010557630.1, forward strand.
CTAATTAGGCCCTCAGAGGTTAGTTATGATTTGAATACTTCTTGAATGCAATGATCCTTCTTCATTCTCAAAAAATAGTGAGTTTCAAGCTTAAAGCTCTACTTCTTCTTCTTTTTTTTCCTTTTTTCCCTCTTTTCTCTTAAGGACGTAATTTTCCTTTCAGCTCTTCTTTTTTTTTTTCTTTCAAAAAATGGCCAACCTCCCCAACAACTAGCTCAAAACTCCCTTTTAACCCTCTCAACCTTTGCTTTCTTTTTTTTTTCAAGAAAATCAAGCTAAGACAAAAGACCATGATTTTTCATAATTTCCCTCCCTTTTTCAGCTTAATTCTACCCCAAAAGTCTCATTTTTATGCCCAAATCTCCAAATATGCAATAAGGTGGGCCCTTTCTTACTTAATGCAGATATAAATAGCATTTAATGCAAAGTAGGTTGGCCACCAAAGAAGCGTCACCTCTTTGATAAGGCATCGCCTCACCGATGCCCAAGGGTGAAGAGGCGACCTGACTTGGGCCTTAGAGCCAAAAGGCATGGGCTTGGGCTTGAAGCTTGGGTTTGATAATTTGGGTTTAGTTATAGGGTTTTGGGCTTGGTTCGAGGGTTTTAGGCTTTCAAGTTCATTTCTAAAGAAAGTTTCAGGCCTTCTTGCATTTAATATCTGTACTATCTTATCACTGGGCTTTCGTTGTGGGTTGACCAAACCGAGGGTGTCCACAGTTTGCCCCCTTGGTTTTTCGAAAACTAGATTTTTGAAATCAATTTTTTGAAAAAGCAATATGCACAACAAAGGTAATAAACAACAAAAATGATGTACTTGACCTCCGAGCTTCGCTCGCATTATCAGCCTCTGGAATTCAAACCCTAAAGGTCGAAGTTTGAAACTTACTGAAACAACTTGAAACGTGACCATGATTCTCAGGTTTTTCTGGCCTGATCAACTACTCATTAATATTTGAAATGTGATTCTCGAATCTTTTTAATGCAATAAATAACTCAGTAGAGAAAATGGAAATGTGATTATGATCCTCGAGTTTTCGTGGCCCGATCAGCCACTCATTAATATTTGATTATGAATCTCGAGCCTTTCTAACTCAAGAAATCACTCAGTAGAGAAAATGGAAACGTGACCGTGATCCTCAGGTTTTTCTGGTCCGATTAGCCACTTATTAATATTTGAACATAAATCTCAAGCCTTTCTGACACAAGAAATCACACAGTAGAGAGAATGGAAACTTGACCGTGATCCTTTGGTTTTTTTGGCCCGATCAGCTACTCATTATAGTTGAACGTGAATCTCGAGCCTTTCTGACATAAGAAATCACTCAGTAGAGAGAATGGAAACGTGACCATGATCCTCGAGTTTTCTTGGCCCGATCAGCCACTCATTATAGTTGAATGTGAATCTCAAGCCTTTCTAATGCAAGAATCACTCAATAGAGAAAATGGAAATGTGACCGTGATCCTCGGGTTTTTCTGGCCCAACCAGCCACTCATTAATAATTAAATGTGAATCTTGAGCATTTCTGACACAAGAAATCACTCAATAGAGTGAATGGAAACATGATCGTGATCCTCAGATTTTTCTAGCCTGATCAGCCACTCATTAATATTTGAGGCGTGAGTCTCGAATCTTTCTGACTCGAGAAGTCACTCAGTAGAGAGATGATGGAAACGTGACCATGATCCTCGGGTTTTCTTAGCCCGATCAGTCACTTATTAATATTTAAGGTGTGAGTCGTGGATCTTTCTAATGCGAGAAGTCACTCAGTAGAGAGATGATGGAAATGTGACCGTGATCCTTGAATTTTTCTAGCCCTATCGGCCACTCATTAATATTTGAAATGTGAATCTCGAGCCTTTCTAACATAAGAAATCACTCAGTAAAGAAAATGAAAATGTGACCGTGATTCTCAGGTTTTTCTGGCTCGATCAACCACTCATTAATAGTTGAACGTGAATATCGAGCCTTTCTAACATAAGAAATCACTCAATAACAAAGAAGGTGAGCTTCATGTTAGTGATATGCCTGAGGCCAATTATGTAATGGCCATATTTTGACTTTGTCATATTTTCATTTTATTAATAAAGAGACATTTTTATTGTTACTAGCTAATTCTAGTATTATCTTTAATTAGTTAATTCTACTATAATCATCAAATACATGACTTGATGGTAAAATGCTTAGGTGATACTTGAATTCTAATCTAAATATCTCTAGTCGATTATTGTTATGGGAATAACAATGAATAAAAACTAGTATAAGGTTGATTGATGATTAAGTTTTACTGATCATGTATATGAGATATTAAGTCAAACTCATAGGTACTTATTTAGGAAAATGATGTACTGGATCGATCCACCATGAGAATACCATATGGATTATTGTAATAGGTAATTCTCATCATAATAGTACTATTTGAGTCCTCTAACTTAAGATCACCATAGTTTCCTGCAAGATAAATTTTATATTTTGACACATCCCTACACCATACTTTAACCGGATGGTAAAATAGGTTGTGATTGGATATAAAATGAGTTGTGCGAGGGATGTGAGTGGCTAAGATGGAATTTTTCCCTCATTTATTTTAAAAAGATATCTGTTGGGCCCCTCGATGAGTTAGACTAAAGAGAAATGCATGGCCATGCTAGAATGATAAAGAGTTATCAGTATCAATCTACTTGGGATCGAGAAACAATATGATTGAACAATATAAGGATGACATAATCCATGCCTTATGTTCAATCAAAATATCATGTGACAAAAGGACTATAATACACATTGCTGATTAGGTTATGTCAGATTATCGACCTTCACACAACTTGGGTAGTCATAATGTCTTGCTAGAGACCAATTATGACTTGTGGGCTAACATGAAAATTTTGGGCCCACTGCCAATGTTATGTGAACCTACAGGGTCACATACTTAGAACAAGTCCAAAGTAGACTTGGGTTAATTAGGCTAATAATTATCTCTATGGAAGAATAAATAAATATATATATATATATATATATATTTGTATTAATATATATTTATTTATTTCCTAATTTATTTAAGATCATAGTTATCTAAATAAATTAGGAGATAATTCTAATTTTGGAATTAGAATTAAAGTAGAAAAACAAGTTTAAACTTACCAAAACTGTTTTTGGTAAGTGGAGATATATGAAACCTTAAAAAGGATGGCTACATATATATTTCATTTTCTAGGGTTTTTGCTAAGCCTCATTCTCCTCCTTCTTCTCATACTTCATTTGTAGAAAGAAAAACACACATAGAGAGAAAATCAAAAGAGACTTTAAGGTGCTAGAACACCAACTTGCTTTGGCAACCTTGTTCTTGTGGATACCAGTAGAGAGGCGTAGCTTAATTGGCGGCATCTAAATCCGATGAGACCTACACACAAAGCTTAAGGTAGGGTATCACTGGAGTGAACCCCCTCTCTTCCTTCCAACATTCTAGCCTTGAATCGTCTTGGTAAGATTTTGGAAACTTTCTCAATCGATCTAATTCTAATTACATGGATCCGGGTTTAGGGTTTTCGTGGTTAAAATTTTAATTTCCACTGTATTTGGATCACGGAAACCTAACACTTCAAGGGATACAACCCGACTAGACACTTCTTGAATTATGAACTTTGGGGATATAACTTGACTAGTCACTCTTGCATTGTGAATTTTGGGGTTCCAACCCAACCAGTCACCTCTTGGATCGAAGAATGCAATTTAGGGATACAACCCGACCAGACCCTTCTTATGACATGCACTTCGAGGATACAACCCGACCAGACGCTCTTGAATCAAAGAATGCACTTTGGGGATACAATTCGACCAGACATTCCTTGCACTGATGCTTCAATCAAAAGATCTTTAACTCTTCAATGTCAATTTTGGGGTACACCCGAGAAGTGAAATGACAATTCTTCATTTTTTTCCTTTTTTTATGATTATTTTTTTATTTTTTATTTTTTATAGGTTTCACTAGGGATTCATATTTGATAATGGGCCATTATTGGGCTTCCTTACCTTTCTTTCTTTTTCTTTCCTAATAAGATTTCCCTTTGTACCCTTCCTACTTATATATAATCTTCCTTTTCACTTTTCAATTCCACCTTTAATTTTCACTTTTGCTTTTTCCTTTCACTTTTCAATTCCACCTTTACTTTTCACTTTTGCTTTTTCCTTTCTCTTTTCTCTTTTTACTTTTCAAAGCTTTCTTTATTATAGATGCTACACGAACCCTTGATTTGCCTGTGTGGGACCTAGTATCACCTACGATGCATCCCGCGTGCAACTTTGGCCTCAACATTGGGGTTGACATCCCTCTTCTGGCAGATATGCAATCCCAAATGTGCGGATCATTAATCAGAGAGGTTAGTTTCCAATTTCTTTGATTTTTCCTACAAATATCATTAATTAACATTAGGTTATTGCTCATAAATGCATGTTTATCATTTTAACCAAGAGAAATTTGATTAAATTGAATAAAATTATGAAAATTGAATATTTTTTTTCAGAGTGCCGACATGAAGGGGCATTGCCTCTTTGTTGAGGCGATCACCTCTTCATAGAGGCGGTCACCTCCTAAAGAGAGGTAGTCGCCTCTTCATGTCTAGATGACCTATCGAGGAAACGATTGCCTCTTCATGAAGAGGCGACGTCCTTACAAAGGGGCGGTCGCCTATACACATAGAGGCGGTCGCCTATGTGACAGGAATCTAGAAAAATTTTACTTTTATTCATCAAAATAGTAATTTAACTCCCTGTTTTATCCTGTAGCTTGATTCCCATACTTTTAAGGGTGCTACAAATTTCCACAGTGCTCATATGTGGTATGACAGCTTCCCAGGCAGTATCAAGGACCATATTCATGATTTTCGAACTTCATCCTCGCCCTTCTAGATACCCAAGGGCAGACTGATTACCAGCCTCTACATGCTTTGATAGAGAGATGGTCTGATACTATGCATACATTCCACCTCTTTTTCGGTGAGTTCACCATTGATCCGGTTTCTTTTGCCGCTGTCACGGGGATCTCATGTGCGGGACATTCCGTTCCTTTTAATGCGAGCTTATATAGGATGACTCCCAACCGAGTTGCTTACATCTTGTTAAGGATGATTAGAAATATAAAGAGGACGCACACCATCAAGATCGACTCAATTCAGAGTCACTATATAAGGAAGAGAGTAGAGGCTGCTACCACCGGCCGCTAGATTGATCAGGTAGTGAGATCCTTTCTTGTCTACCTCCTTGGGACTACACTTTTTACTGACATAATGAGCTCCATTAATATGATGTTCTTGATGCCACTGAGAGATCTTGACCTGGTGGCTACATATGATAGGGGTAGTTACGCCCTCACGTACCTGTACCGGAGTATGGACAAGACTGTTCGAAGAGCCAGATGGTTTTACAATTTTTGGAGCACTGTTCTGGTATTTTCTCTCTTCTTTTTTTATTGTGTTTGTCTTAAAGACCATTATCTACTAACACTTCTCTCTCTTTTGCAGGGTTGGGCCTTGGAGTTAAAGCTGATTGTAAGGTTATCCCCCATTCGTGATACTCCTTTCCTTGCCATGGCAAGGTGGGGCCCCAGCCAAGCTTGGAGGAGGCCAGTTGCTTGTATGCATGTTCACCGTGAGCGGTTGAATAACTTGACACCTTATGAGGTAAAGTACCTGCATGTGTACCTATAATTAATAACATGTTCGTCAATTAAATTCCTTTACTTACTTGTTTGCTTTCAACAGCTACGCTTGGACTTATAGGGTCCTGAGGCTAGATGGACCTAGGCTATGATTCACTTGAGACTACTATCCAAGAATAGGGTGTTACTCTGAGGACCTGGCTGTAGGGTTTGGTACCTTGGCGAGAGGGTCCATCAGTGGATCATGGGCGCTCGGTTAAGACGGCCACCGTTTGCGCCTCCTCGTGAGATCTTTTAGGCACATTTATTGGAGGGAGAGGAGCTTGATCAAGCTTGTGAGGGGGATGATGCAATAGATCATTACAAGAGGAGGAAGTCTTGGTATGTGGACTTCGCACGAGTTCATCTCCTACAGAGGGTGCCTCCTTCTGTGTCTACATCCCAGGTAAGTGTAAGATTCCATTAAGCATATATTTTATATCTTTGTTTATAACTGTCATTTTTTGACTTAATTTTCATTCTTAGGCACCTGCCAGAGCACCAGCTACCCATCCTAAGCCTACTTCCTTAGAGAGGCCACATCAACGTCCTCATATTGTGCTTGGTGAGGGTACCTCAGCTAGTGCAACACCTCCTAGAGAAGCTTCTAGGTCTTTATCTCAAATGGTGGCGGGTAGACTTGCTACTCCTCTAGATTTGATGACCTGATGTTGGGTGCCTTTAGACGAGCTTTCTTGTTAGTTTTTGAGAGTGTACGAGAGTTTGGAGCCGGTATTCATTCCAGAGGCCTCTACCCATGTGAGTTCTCTCCTCTTTCTTCTGAAATCATGTTCTCAAACTTAATTTACCATAGGACCAGACTTGACAATTCATTATTCTTATAGATATCTCGAGATCAAGGAGAGTATATGTACAGAGTGATTGAGGCCTAATAGGAATTTTTGATGAACATCACTCAGTAGTGGAAGGTAACAATTATACCCTATTTCTATATGTATGCATGCTTTCATGATTTCTTACCTCTTGTTGCACTTTGACAGGATCAGTATGATGCTAGTCAGGCTAGGGTCACTGCTCTTGAGTGTTAGCTAGTGGCCCTTCAGGTGGAGGAGGGTGACGATAATGATGCTGAGGCTAGTGATGATGAGGAGCATGCTGGTGATGGTAGTGGCGGTAATGATGATGATCAAGTCGATGACCCCACTGATGACTCTGCGGATGAGAGGGATGACCATGGAGGTGATAAGGAGTGATAGGATGTAGCAGACATCTGTTAGCATAGGATCATAGACTAGAAACAATTTTGTTATTCTGCACTATTGGCTTTTATCATTTGAATTGACCTTTTACTTTGCATTTTCATATTTGCAGTGAATGAATAATATAACATTTTGAATTCAATTTGACTGTGTTTCAGAATAATTAAAGTAAAATTTTATTATGAATCTTCTTTCTCTGATAACAGGATCTTAAATGTACAGTACAATCACTTTGTAACAAAGGAAAAAAATATGTCCCCACTGTTGGAGAGGCGTCGCCTCTTTGTGAAGAGATATTCAGGAATCACCTCAACACACAGAGGTGACACCTCTACGCAGGGGCAATCACTCCTACAGTAGGAGTCTGCAGCTTATTAAAATCCCCAATCCGTTTTAAAATCCCCAATCCGTTTTAAAATCCCTAAATTTCTGTTTCCACCATTCTTCTTTATTTTCTCTCTCTGAATTTCCTTTTGACCTATCAATATGACCGAAAGAATCTTAAAACAACTATAGTCGATTATGAAAAGCTTGAATGATGAATCTTGGGCCAAATTATAGCGATTTCACTTATCGCCTTTTTAATCCGTACGTGCAAAGAAGATCAACTTCTCATTTTTTCATATTCTTTTCCAATTTTGGGATCCTCAGAAGCATGTCTTCAGATTTAATATGGTAGAGCTATGCCCCATGCCCAAGGAATTCGAAGCGATCTTGGGCTCTTCAATGGATTCTACTCGTCATATTGCAATTCCTCCGATCGAAACCCCAAAATTACATTCAATCCAATACCAAATGGCAAGGCTTTTCAACCTATCTCCTCATTCTTCACTTGGACATATCTTTGGTAATGAAGTCTTGATAAGCTTTTTTTTAAGGTGGCTGTAACTATTGGTAGCAACGAGGTTTACTGGCCTCAGATGATTGCTCTTTACTTATACGCCCAATTCTTGCTCATTTCCACTTCTGGCAACTGTGATCCAAAACTCCTGTATGTTCTCGATCAAGTGGAAGCAGGCTTGAACCCTTTTCCTCTCATATTGGCTGAAACCATCGTTGGATTACACAACTCTACTGAAACTAGACAATTTTCTAGAAGTCCGCTGCTACTAGAGGTCGGTTTCCCTTCTTATCTCCATCTTCTACTTTACTGTCATTTTTACCCATTTACCACTTTCAAGCATGGTTTCATGAAAAGATGAGGTTGTTGGAGCCCCCTAAAGACATTGCACATTACAAAGCCAACCATTATCATCCCGAAGACTTCATCCCATTTCGAAAGATGTGCAGAGCTGGCTAGCTATATTTGCTGATACCCTGATCTAATGGATGTGCCCCTGGTAGAGATTACAACATGTGACCATTCATTCCTACACTTACTGTGTCCCTATAGTTGGCCTCCATTTTGCTACTTTCTACAATCCTGCTCGACTATACAAATAATATGGACAGAAGTAGTTGATTGTGGGACCAATTCATGAGTTCGAGTTGGGGCTCCTCTCTCAGAATTTTCTAGATAATTATGTATAAACCTGGCCTCACAGAACTATTCTAAGGTGCATCGACTACAATGGAGATCCATCCACCGATGATCAGTATAAGGAGTGGATTCAGTTGCAACAAACAGAACATGATGAATTTGTAAGAAACAAGAGAATAAGAGAATTGCAAACACCGAGTGTTTAATAGAAAAAAAGAAGGCAAAATTAGTTTATGTAACTTAATATTTATTTGCTTTTCGTTGGGTGGAATTTCCTTTTTAGTTAAGTAGTTTGTAATGAATACTTAATACAATGTTCAACAATAACAAAGGCAATCCATTCGATTTAATTCAAGCATAAAGTGGTTATACATTTTTGCTTTTAACATATCCCCTGTCGTTAATTGGCTTGCCCTTGCAAGTTTTCCAACTAACTATTTTTCTCTCTCTATCTCCTTTTACATGTCCTTAATTTTTGTCTGGACCACCTTTTTCAAGGTTTTCAATCCAGTAGGACTCTTTAATTTTTCATTTTCTTATCTCTTATTTTTGCCTAGGCAGCCTCTTCATGAGGTTCCCTAGCGAGACTTTATAGAAAGTACTTCTTCAGCTTATTTAAGCTGATGGGCTCTCTGATTTCATTTCCTTCTTGATCTGAAAGGATAGTAGCCCCTTTGGAGAACAACTTCTTCACCAGGTATGGACCTTCCCAGTTTGGCTTGAACTTTCCCCGTGGATCCGTTATAATCGACCTAGTAAGCTTTAATACCAAATCACCCTCTTTGATTTTACCCGGTTTAATTTTCTTATTGTAAGCTCGAGCTATCCTCTTTTGATATAGCTAATAATGATACATGGCTTTTACCCTTCTCTCTTCTAAGAGTGTTAGCTGTGACAATCGACTCTCTACCCGCTGATATTTGGGGATTTTAGATTCTAAAAGAACTCGCATGGACTGAATTTCCACCTCCACTGGTAATACTACTTCACATCCATATACTAAAGAATACAGAGTTACACCGGTCGATGTTTTAGCAATAGTTCTATATCCCCATAATGCAAATTGTAGATAGTCTGACTAATCTCGGTAGGTTTCCATCATCTTTGATAAGATTCTCTTCACATTCTTATTCACAGCTTTTACTATACCATTCGCTTGTGATCTGTACGGAGATGATCTATGATGCTCAATCTTGTATTCATTTAGCAAAGTTGTCATTTCTGCTTGAAATTGAACATCATTAGCAGTGACAACATGATTAAACAATCCATATCTACATATTATATTTCTTTCAATAAACCTTGCCATCTGTTTTAATCCAACAGTGGCATACGATTCTGCCTTAACCCATTTGGAGAAACAGTCAATGGCCACCACGATGTAGCGATGACCATTCGATGCTCTCGGTCTTATCTCCCCTATAATGTCAATTCCCCATACTGCAAACGGCCAAGGAGAAGTCATCCTCTAAAGTTCCATGGAGGGTAAATGGCTAACATCACCATATGCTTGGCAGTTATGACATTTCTTTATAAATTTCACGCAGTCTACCTCCATTATTAGCCAAAAGTAGCCTTGACGCGCTATTTTCTTAGCCAACACTGTTTTATTCATATGCGGACCATATACTCCTTCATGAATCACTTCCATAAGTTTTTAGGCTTCATTTTTATCCACGCATCTCAAATGCACTCCAGTCGGTGCTCTTTTATACAATATTCTATTATGGCTGATACATTAATGAGACAACATCCTGAGAGACATCCTCTCTTTTCTGTCAACATCTTCAAGAAACTTTCCTATTTCTAAATACTGTTGTAAATTATAGAACCACAATTTCTCTATAAGGTTGATTAGCATCACCTTTGTCTCTTCATAATAAGGGATTTAGGATTTTACAAGAATAAGAGGTTTGACCTCTGTCTATTTTCCTTCTTCCTATGTCGAAGCTAGAGTGGTAAGGGCATATGCCATTTGATTCTCCTCTCGCAACAAGTAAACAATTTTGTACTAAGCAAAGGATAATAAAATAGTAGCTGAATAATCCCAATACAATCTTAGTTTATCTTCCCTTACTTCCCATTGGTTGGAGATTTGTTTCACCCCTAGCATAGAGTCTCTGTATACAATATTTACTTTTGCCCCCAAATTCTGGAGGGCTTCCAAACTAAAGATACAGGCTTCATATTTGGCTTGGTTATTTGTGACTTCAAATTCTAATATTTTCGCCATTGGGATCATTTCTCCTTCTGCTGAGATCATAATAACATCAATGCCTGCTCATCTATCATTGACCACTTTAACGAATTACATTATCCATGTTTGGATTTTTATTGCCCCCAGGTGTTCATCTGGAAATTCCACCTCCTATTCTTATTCATCACCCATAGGATTTTGAGTTAAGAAATCTGCTACAGCTCTCCCTTTTATCACCTTTTTGGTCACATAGTTTATGTCAAACTTAGTGAGCAACACCAACCATCTGGCTAGTTTTCCTGTAAGTGATGGAGTCTGTTGGAGATACCTCAGGGGATCGTGCTTAGAAATTGTTTGAATCCTATAAGATTGGAAGTAATGTCGGAGCTTCTTTGTTGCCCAAATCACAACCAAACATGTCTTTTCCACCAAACTGTAGTTGGCTTCATAAGGCAGGAGCTTCTTGCTCAAGTAATACACTGCATGTTTGACCTTTCTATCATCTTCTTGAGCTAACATTGCACCTATCACTTCTCTTTCAATCACCAGATTAGGGATCGAAAGCTTACCCGGTCTCGGTGGTTGTAGTACCAGAGGAGTCATTAAATAATTCTTAATAGTCTCAAAACCTTGCTGATACTTATCATCATAGATCAAAGGTTGATTCTTTCTCAGGAGCTTGAAGATCAACTCACAGATAGTAGTCAGCTTAGCTATGAACCTACTAATGTACTATAATCGCCTAATAAACCCTCGAACTTCTTTCTCGTTCTTTGGCGTAGGCATCTTTTAGATTGCTTTGACCTTGTCCGGATCCACCTCTATTCCTTTCTGACTGATGATGTGCATTAACAGCTTTTCAGAGGTTACCCTTAAAACATATTTCTTTGGGTTTAATATGAGATTGTATTTTTCAGCTCTGGCTAGGAACTTTTCTAAAGCCTCGAAGTGTCCTTCCCGTGTTGGAGACTTTACCATCATGTCATCCACATATACTTTTATTTCCTTGTGGACCATGTTATGCAGCAGAGTGGTAGCCATCCTGTAATAGGTAGCTCCCGCATTTTCAACCCAAATGGCATGACTAAATAATAGTAGACCCCCTATTCAGTTATGAAAGAAGTCTTTAGCTTTTCAATCACTGTCATAATGATCTGGTTGTATCCCGACAAACCATCCATGAAAGAGTACATTGCACTGGAGGATGCGCTATCGACTAAGGTGTCAATATACGGTAGGGGGAAATCATATTTCGGACAAGCCTTGTTTAAATCCCTATAGTTTACACACATTCTGACCTTTCCATCCTTCTTAGGAATCGACACAATGTTGGCTAGCCACTGGGTGTCATCCACTACTTCCAAGAACTTCACTTTCAGTTGCTTTTTCACTTCTTCTTTAATCAAGAGAGCCCATTCCACAATCTTTTCTTCTTTTGCTTTGCTGGTGTAATGTGAGGATATATAGGGATCTTGTGTTCTATAATTTCCCTATTAATTCCAGGCATATCCTCGTAACCCCAAGCAAATACTTTTTATCTTTTTCTTAATATTTCCTCCATTTTTATTCTCTTATCAAGAGTCAAATTAGAAGTAATAAGTATATTCTTAGGATTATCACATATGCCTAAATTAAATGATTCAGTTTGCACTGAATTGATGCCAAGCATATGCATGAAGTGATAATCACAAATAGAATAACCATTCAGAAACACATCATACAAATAGGCAAAGTCAGATCTTATTGCATTAACTTTGGAAAAGAAAAGATCATCAGTGTCAAACATGTTTGCAAGAGAAATGTCAAGATCAACATAGAAGACATCTATAATAGAATTAAAGTCAAAAGATTTGAAACCACACTCCCCTTCCTGATCTCTAGCATCCTTTAACTCTACCGTAGGGATGTCTATTTCTTGCTCTAGAGTCTGCACCAGTTCCTCTACCATAGGTTCCTCAATAGTAAATTCTTTGGCCTCACCCACATGTTTGACAAAGATTTCAAATTCGGGGACCAAATTTTCTGCTATCAATAGTTTAGGATTGCCGGTGTAAAGGTAATTAGTGCCTTCCTCTATGAATGTCTCCTATAGTGCCTTTCGCTTTTCAGCCTTAGGCTTTGAGCTTTTGGACTTCTGATATCCTAACCTGTACTTTAAAATGGGGACCTTCGGCTCAATAAACTCTGACGGGCCTTGTTGGTTCTTCCTTAGTCCCATTCAAGGCATGAAGTTCATATTCTTCAGTATACTTGCTATTTTTGGATTCAATTCATCCTCATAGATCATGTAGACCTCAACGCTTGAACTGACTAGAATTTCATTAGGAGCTAGCTTCAAAGCAACGACTGAAACATTGGTTTTCGCTATTATAGTGACTACTCTCCCCTCATGCGACAACTTAATTTTATTGTGCACAGTTAATGACACTCCTCCCAAGGGATGGAACCAAGGCCTCCCCAATAACACGACAAAGGTGACAGGAATGTCGATGACATATAAGTTAACCTAAACCTTAAGGGGTCCTGTTTTGACCAACGCCCTAATGGTTCCTTCGACAGGCCTTTTCGTGTCATCATAGGCCTTGATGACTGCCTCAGCTGGCTTTAGATCAGACACTGCCAATCCCAACTTAGGTAGGATTTTCAAAGGGCACATATTAATAGCAGATCCGTTATCCACCATTACATAACAAGTGAGTTTCCCTTTCACTTTGGCCTTTATAAACAAGGCTTTACTGTGGTCTCTCCAATCTAAGGGTAGGTTATCATCTATAAAAATAATTGCCCCCTGAGGGCTCTCTGTCAGTGAATCCACCATTTGATTGGGAGTATGAAATGTAGGAATTTTCCTGCGATCAAGGGCCATAACCAGCGCCTCCCGATGGGCTTTGGAGTGCATCAGCAACTCCCAAATGTTGGCAAGAGTCTTCCCATCTCTCTTGGTTTCAATAGTCTTCTCGTTCAGTTTCACTTTATCAACTTTCTTCTTCTCTTTCAATTCTTCTTTTGAGCCGGTTTTCTCTTCTTTCGACCCCACAGATCATGCTTCTTCTTCCTTCTTTCATCCTTTCCAACTGATTGGGCTTTCTTTCCCTTATAATTCTTCCATGGATTAATTTGTCTCTCTTCCGCATCATCAAAACTCCAAATGTCAAGAACATTCAAATTTAGTTCTGTAGGCTACCGATTCAGATGCATGTCTTTAGTTTTAGGTTTTGGGGAAGTGGGTGTGGCATTAACAAAGGAATTAAGGACTTGTTCCTCTATCAAGCTAGTTTTGATCATGAGAATATAGGGATTTGGTGGTAGCATATTACGATAATTGGGTAAAGGGTTATTTCTAGTGGTGAGTTTTCTGGTTTCAAGGTCAGTTATCTTGCCTAAATCAATTAAATCCTGAACTTTATACTTCAGGCGAATGCAACCATCAGTGTCATGTTCGATGGTTTAATGATATTTGCAATACAGCTTTGGGTTGGCATTTGGGAAAGGTGGTCTTTGAGGTAAAGGTCTCAAAAGGTTGTTCTCAATCAACTTTTCCAGGACTTTAGAAAGAGGTTTTCCCAAATTAGAAAACCTTCAAGGTTGCCCAATAGCATTGATCTATACATTATTTGGTCCAATTCCACTATTGGATCCCGTCCCTTCTCTGCCTACAGATCTTCCGCTGAAAA
>CATIWM010557740.1:0-31386 GCA_949671775.1 Mallotus repandus
GTATCAATAATAAAAATAATAATTTATTTGATATATTTCATAATTTTTTTCTATTTTTACTGAAAAAATAATTATTGAATACTATGGGTAATTTTTACTTTAATTAGTTTAATTTCTAAATTCTAAATAATTATGAAAAAATTAATTATTGAAGACTATGGGTATTTTTTTGTTTAATTAGATTAATTTTTATATTCTAATTAATAGTAAGTTTCAAAATTAAAAAAATAGTTATTTAGAATATAAAATTAAATTACTTAAAATATAAAAATTAATTAAATAAATACAATTAACTTAACTTAAATATACCTTAAAAATAGTAAATAGATTAAAATTATAGAAAAAAAAAAGAAAAAGATGAAACTTATTCTATTTTGTCTCTTTACGTTTGAAATAAAGGTTACTTTTTGACCCAAACTCAAAATCAGTGCAAATTTATAAAGTATAGTACTAATGGATAATGTCTCCCCAAAATTCCAAAATGACCATGCAAAATTTTTTTATAGGGATTAAACTAGTAATTTGTCACATATACACTGAAATCGCCGAAGTTCATGTCAAAGTTTCAAAGATGGACCACTTTTAGGATAAAAATGAAAACAATAAAAACAAAAGTGAAAGAAACAAAAGCCCCAAGTCATGAATGAAATAAAACTGGTCAAAGGGTACATGGGGTGAAATTTTCTCATTAAAAATTGCAGACATAGGTTCACTAATGTAATTAATAAGTAGGCCCACCTTTAGTTTCTATTATAAATTAAAATATGTAGACAATAGCTAACTCTTAAAAAAATCAATGTAGAAATAAACTAATGTAGGGACTGATTTCGCTTTGTGAATGCAGTTTTTATGTGCACTTTCATGACTAGCTACCTTAAAGTTAAATGAATGTTCAATTAGGGTTTAATGCATTTGCATGTGTTAGTCATTTGCATTGTTAAGGCTAAGAATTAACCTTATTTTTATTTTAACAGAACAATTTTTATGTACTAATGATGTTTACTTAAGTGTGCTTTAGTTAAGCTTAAAAGAAGTTCAAAAATGGAGAAGAACTGAAGAACATATGGTGGTCACGATCCTGGTCCTGATCGTGACCGCGATCAAATTCAAGCCTTTTAAGTCAATTAAAATTTTGAGAAGCTTCCTCATGGTCAATGACCGTGAAGAAGCTCGTGACAAGCATCACGAGGACAATCATGGTCCGGAACCAATTGTGACCAAATGTGCCCATTCTTCAATTTGGAAGTAGTAGCGCTTACGGTTATCATCTTGCCCGTGACCGGATCATGACACCCTTCGCGATAGCAATCACGAGCCTTTCAATTCAGATTCAATTGAGACAAAGAAGCAGTAGTCCTCATGGTCATTATCACGACCGTGATCAGACCGTAACAAGCCAAAAGTTAATACTTCAATAGTTATTTTATCAACGATCACGATCATGACTATGTCAATCATGACCGTGACTAGTATATTTTCTACAAAAAGTTAAAAGAACATTCAAATTAAGTTTTGAATGAATTATGGAATAAATTATTAGTCCTTATAGCTATAATTGAAATGCTTATTATAAATACAACCTCAAATGTTCATTTTGAGGATAAGAAAACTAATTATCCATTTTATACTCTAAAAGCATTCAATTAAGCTCTCAAATTTCTTCAAATTTATTTTATTCTTGTTTAAACTCTTGAGAGAGTTGGTGAGATTTTAGAATAGAGATTCTTATTCTTGTATTTTCTGGGTTTAAGAAAAATTGGAAGTGAGATTTTATTCTAAGGGAATTGATTTGATTGGTTAGTCGTTAAAACACTTAGGATTTGGCTTAAGAGTTAGCCTAGAAACTCTTGGTTGTAAGGTTGAAAAGTAAGCCTCAAATTATTGTGTAATCTCAATCTTGTGAATAAGATTGTGTGGATTTGAAAATCCTAACTTAGGGATAAGTTAGGTGGAAACATAGGATTGTTGAGAATTCGAACTCCTTAAACTATTGTGTTCATCATTCTTCCTTCTCAACATTCTTTCAATTCTTGTTTAATTCCTTTTAATTTTGATTTTTTATGTGATAGCCCTATCCACCACCACCCCTATAGAGCATTTCAGCATGTAACTAGATAATAAAGTGATAATTAATAAAGTAATTCTAAATGAACATGAGACTAAAAGAAGTTGGTATTTCATATCCAGAATCTCCTGGTTGTGGTGCTTTCTTTCTTTTAGAGAATCAAGTTATCACCACCTTCGGTTTGTCCCAGTTATTACCCTGGGTGGCAACTCCTCATCTCTATACCATGTATTTGTTATATAGTAGTGTGTTCCCTATAGCCCTAAGCTCAAATAGTGTCACAATGTAATATACTTAGCGCACTCTAAACCCCACCATCTGCAGCACGTGTACGCACAGAAAGCACATGTTTATGCAAAAAAAATGTGAGTGTACACATAGAAGGACTGCGTAAGGATGCGCGTATAGGAGGAAGTATGCATAAAGACGGGCAGGAAGAAGTAAACTTGGTAAACATTTCACCAAGGAAGAAGTAAACAATAAGATTCTAAGAATCCTACCTAAAAAAGATTAGGAATCTTGAGTTACTTTAATTGAGGAAGCTCAAGACCTTGCTACTCTTTCAACTGACGTGCTTATTGGAAAGCTTCTCACCCATGAGCTTACAATAAAGCAAAGAGGTGAAGAACAAAAAGAAAAGAAAGAGAAGAAAAAAGCATTGCTTTAAAAGCTTCACAAGATGATAAGAGGAAAGCATTGAAGATTCTAGTGATGAAGATGGTGATATTGTCATGCTCATAAGAAGCTTCAAAAAGTTCTTAAAAAAGAAGAATCCTTCAAGAACTAGAAATTATGACAAGAAGTATGAAAGAGAAGGGAACAAAAAAATGAAAGAGGTTACTTGCTATAAATGTTAGAAATCATTTCACATTCAAAGTGAATGTCCCAAACTCAAATTCAAGAATAAGGGAGCAAAGGATAGGAAGAAGGCCTTCAAAGCTACTTAAGATGACTCCTCTGAATCCGAAAAGGAAGAAGAACAATAAGAAGTGGCCAACCTTTGCTTTATGGCTTTTGAAAATAAAAATAAGGTACCATCTACTTATAATTCTTCTTGTGATGATTGTGAATATGATGATGATGATTAAAGCTCTATTGTAAGCAAACTCTTGCTTAAATGCAAAAGCTTACTTCCTAAGAAAAAACATTATAAGCACGAGTTAACTAGCTTAACCAAGGAATTTAATAATTTAAAAATGATTTTGCTATACTTGTTAAATCTAATTAAAAACTTGTTAGTGATTTAAAATCATCTAATTCTTTGGAAGACCAACTCAAGAAAGCAAGTGATGAAAATCAAAAGCTTTCTAAGGAGGTCTTAAAACTAAAAAAATTCCATTTCTAAATTTAAAAAAGGAAAAGAGACTTTAAACAGTCTTCTTGATTCTCAAAAATTTCTTGGAGATACTCATGGAATTGGATATACAAATGGAATGCCTTTCTCATCATCATCACACATTAATTTTGTTAAAGCATCACATGATTCCACACCTTTCACCTCTAAAATGATTGAGACTCAAGCTTTCAAAGCTAAAAGTTCTCATGTATCAAATGAAAAGGAAAAGTCAAATAAGACTCAACCTCCATTGATACAAAAAGATAAGGCTCAAGCTAAAAGAGTACAACCTAAGCATGCTTATATGTACACTAGACACAATTATAACAGCCATGCTACACAACACAATACACATAAAAATGTTGCACAAACCTATCAAAATACACATTGTCATTGTCAATGTATCTCTCACACTATGACTCAAAAGAGTTATAGGAAGCATTCACTACCACAACACACAATGCATGTTTCTTGCACTAGGAAATCATATTCTCCTAGAAGAAATAAATTTGTAAATGTTGAATTATTTTTATTGCATGATCAAAGGTCACTCTTGCAATGTATGCTTTTATAGAAAACTACATTTGTAATTGCTACCTTCATATTACTTTGAGACTAACAACTAATTAAGGTTTGGGTTCAAAAGAATGTTTAAATTATGTTTTCTAAGTGTGCTTGAAGTCCACAAGAACGAAAAGTAAGTGGTATCTTGATAGTGGATGTTCAAGACACATGATAGGAGACAAAGAACAATTCAACAAGCTCAATGCTAAGGATAGAGGTCATGTTACTTTTGGGGATAATGCAAAAGGAAAGATTATTAGCATTGGAGAAATTGGTAATCCTCAATCCTTATCCATTCATCGCATATTGCTTATTGATGGTCTCAAACATAATTTGCTAAGTATAAGTCAATAATGTGACATGGGAAATAAGATTACTTTCTATTCTAAAAATTGCTTTGTTAGTAGTCTTGATGAAGATAAAGTGATTTTTATTAGAGAAAGAGTAGACAATGTCTATGTTATTGATTTGAGTAAAATTGATAACAAAGACATCAAATTTTAATGTTTATTTCTCATGACACATGGACATGGCATAGAAGGTTAGGACATGCAATTTTTGAGCTTTTAGATGATCTTTGTAAACATGAACTTGTGATTGGATTACTGAAACCTGAATTCACTAAGGATAAACATTGTGATGCTTGTCAAAAGGGAAAACAATCCAAGTCCTTATTTAGGCTCAAAAATGTTATGTCAACCTCTAGGCCACTTGAACTTATACATATGGATTTGTTTGGTCCAACTAGAGTTGCTAGTCTCGGTGGAATACACTATGCATATGTATTAGTTAATGATTACTCTAAATAAACTTGGGTATGTTTTCTTGCTCATAATAATGATGTTTTTGATGATTTTGAAAACTTTGCAAAAAGAGTTCAAAAAGAAAAAGGTTTTTGCATTTCATCCATTAGAAGTGATCATGAAACCGAATTTTAAAATGAATTCTTCAAAACCTTTTGTAATAAAAATGGTGTTTCGCATATATTTTCTTCTCCTAGAACTCCTTAACAAAATGGGGTAGTGGAAAGGAAAAATCAAACTCTAGTGGAAATGGCTAAATTAATGCTTCATGAGTATAACTTACCATTATACTTTTGGGCGGAAGCCGTTAAAACATCTTGCTACATTGCTAATAGAGTATTCAAAAGACCAATTTTAAATAAAACTTCTTATGAGCTTTAGAACATTAGAAAACCTTATCATATCTAAGAGTATTTGGATGCAAGTGCTTTATATTAAATACCAAGGACAACCTTAGGAAATTTGACTCTAAAGCCGATGAAGGAATTTTCCTAGGCTATTCCACCACTAGCAAAGCATATAGAGTCTTTAATAAGAGAACTCTAGTTATTGAAGAATCTATGCATGTTGTGTTTGATGAATCAAACTCACTTGATCGTAGAAAGGATGTTTGTAGTGCTAATGATAATGTAGGTGAGCTTATGGAAGAAAGCAATCAAGAAATCAATGCTAGCAAACCTTTGGAAATTGAAGATCCAATAAGGGAAGAAAGTGAGGAGATGCCTCAACCTACCTTGAAGGATGACCTTCCAAAGGATTGGCAATTCAAGAAAGCTCATCCTCAAGACCTCATTATCGGTGACACTACAAAAGGGGTAACTACTAGGTCTCAACTTAAGTCAATAGTTAATTTAGCTTTCATTTCTCAAATTGAACCTAAAAATGTTGATGATGCATTGAGTGATGAATTTTGGGTCTTTTCTATGCAAAAAGAGCTAAATCAATTTGATAGAAACAAAGTTTGGACTTTGGTTCCCAGACCAAAGCATCATCCTATTATAGGCACCAAATGGGTGTTTAGAAATAAGATGAATGAACAAGGTATCATAACAAGGAACAAAGCTAGACTAGTAACTAAAGGTTATAATTAAGAAGAAGGCATTGATTTTAATGAAACCTTTGCCCCCGTTGTAAGGTTAGAAGCTATTAGAATGCTACTTGCACTTGTATCTTTCATAGATTTTAAACTTTAGTAAATGGATGTTAAAAGTGCATTTTTAATGGTTTTATTGAAAAAGAGGTGTATGTTGAACAACCTCCGAGTTTTGAAAGTTTTGATTTTCCAAATCATGTATTTAAACTTTCAAAAGCATTGTATGGATTGAAACAAGCTCCAAGAGCTTGGTATGAAAGATTGAGCAACTTCCTATTACATAAAGGATTCTCTAAAGGAAAAGTTGACACAACTTTTTTCACAAAGAAAGTCAAATATGATTTACTAATTGTTCAATATATATTGATGACATTATCTTCGGTGCTACTTATCATTGCTTGTGTGAGGACTTTTTCTAAGCTAATGCAAGGAGTGTTTGAGATGAGTATATGGGTGAGCTTAAATTCCTTTTTGGACTACAAATCAAGTAATGCAAAGATGGAATTTTTATCAATCAAACCAAATATGCAAAAGACATTCTCAAGAAGTTTGGAATGGATGGAGTCGAGTCAAGTACTCCAATGAGCACTACCACCAAACTCGACAAGGATGAGAATGGCAAACCAGTTGATGAAAAGTGATTTACAGTTATGATCGGATCCCTTATTTATTTAACCACAAGTAGACCCAACATAATGTTTGCTACCTGCTTGTGTGTTAGGTTTCAATCTAGTCCTAGAGAGTCTCATTTGAATGCAATCAAAAGAATTTTTAAATATCTAAGTGGAAGTTTGCATTTAGGACTTTGGTATCCTAGGAGTTCTTCCTTTAACTTAATTAGTTATTCAGATGCGGACTTTGCCGATAGTTTACTAGATAGAAAGAGCACTTTCGAAACTTATTAATTTTTAGGACATTGTTTAGTTTCTTGGTTTAGCAAGAAATAAGTTTCGGTTGCCTTGTCCACTGCTAAAGCCGAGTATGTGGCTGCAAGCCTGTGTTGTTCACAAGTTTTATGGAAAAAATAATAATTAATGGTCTGTGGCATTCACATTGATCACATTCTGATTAAATGTGATAATACAAGTACTATAAACCTTAGCAAAAATCCCATTCAACATTCAAGAACCAAGCATATAAACATTAGACATCATTTCTTGCGTGATTATATTCAAATTAGTGATATTTCACTTGAATTTGTTAATACAAATAATCAACTTGTAGATATCCTCACCAAACCTCTTAATGAGGAGAGATTGAATTTCATTAGGCATGAACTAGGCATGATTGATGGTTCTTGTTTATCTTGAGTGCTCATTCAAATACCAAATTGATGGTTGGATTAATCAATCCTAAGATATTCTTATGCATACATACTTTATTTTCTTATTATGTTTTAATTGTTTTAGTTATTGGTCTTTTGATTAATTTTGGTATCTTAATCTATTTAAGCCTTATTTATATTCCTTTGAACATAAAAAGGAAAAATATGTGATATGTTTGTAATATTCTAAGTGCCACATGATTTATTTCGTGCTATGCAATGCTATATGTACCATTTTTGTGATGTATTAAAATAGCATGCATTGTAAGTGTGGCTAGTTTTTGTGCTAATTAATTATCATGTTATCATGCTTTATATTTGTGATAATAAGTCTTGTTTTGCTTACTTTGTTCATTTTTTTACTAAAATTTCATATTTTTTTAATGGGGAGGAACATTTTTTTTTAGTTCTTGATCTTTAATAGCACAATATGTACTATATTAAAGAAGATGTTGTTTTTTATTTATTTTAAATTTATATTTCTTATTATGTCTAAAAAGGGAAGAAATAAAGAAATATATTCCCTTAATATTTTACAAATCGATTTCATAATTTTCAAGGATTTTTATTTTTTTATTATCCCTCTATTTCAATTTTTTTGGAGAATAAATTTTTTAAAAAAAAATAGCTTTGAAATATGTTTTATTTGATTTCTTTTTGTCAAACTTAATTCTTTAATTTTAAAATTTATTTATTAAAGTATCCTCTCTTACGTGATTACTATTTGCATGAATTTTTTAAATTACAATTTTATTTCAAAATTGTCAATTTTGTACTTTCATACCTAAGAAGGGTATATCTGCACATTTTATAAGTTGTTTATGGACCTAATTGAAATCTTTTTGAAAGTCGAGTGGTCGTTTAGCATTTCTGTCATGATCGTTACTCCCAACGGGCCAGATCATGACACTTATTTACAGTGTTAGCAACCTAGTCATGAACATGTTCACGAGTGTGAACTTTCTCGCGACTATGCCTATCATGATCATGACTATGCATGTCACAACCGTGATGACGATCCTAACAAACATAGGAAAATGAATTGTTGTCATTATTCCTCATGACCTTTCACTTTAAAAATCAACTTTCAAGGCTCTTTATGTCTATTAAACTCTATTCAATCAATTTCCATCTTCCTTTATTCTTTATATATCCTATTTTGATTTTATCCTTCAAATTCGTTCATAATTACTCTCTTTTCTCAACAAATTCTCTTCCCTATTCATCATCTTCATCCTCATTCTCTCAAACCTCCATGGCTCCCAAGAAAAGCACAACCTCTTCCTCCCATAGTGAACCCACTTCTTAAAGAAGACCAACCAAAGAAAAACCTAGCAAATCCCATCCTCCTTTCTCCTACACACCTCAAGAGATCAAAAAATGAATTTCTCATTTTCAAAAGAGAAATAAAATCTCTATAAGGTACATGTCTCCTCCAACACTTGAGAAAATATTATGCCTCAAAGAAGTGGATAATTTGTTACTCAAAGTATGAGCAAAGGACTTTGCTTTCACACCCTTCCCTACTTATCATTCTTTGGTGATAGAATCTCTCTCAACCTTCACCATAAGAACTACTCAATTTTATGATGATAATCCTTATTATAACATATGGTTCAAGCTTGATGGAAAGGATCATTTCATGACATCACAAGAGTTTGAAACTCTTTTCAGATTCTCAAAAGAGGGCCATGTTCAAACTCTCTCTACATGGCTTCCTCACTCCTTTTAGAGGACTCATCACAAGTCTCAATCCACCGATTTTCATGTGGGAGAAACAAAAGCTTCCTCCTTTCAATCCAAGGTACTTTGGTATATTCATTGATTCTTGACTTATACTTTTAATGCAAGAGGCCAAAGTAATGAAGCAATTTCTCAAGATGACCTCTTCATTCTTCATTTCTTGGTTGATGATATTCCAATTTCTTTAGGAAGGATCCTTCAATGGAGACTTTGGTTAGTAAGTGATAGTGTCTCCGGATCCATTTTCATTGGTGGAATTGTGTTAAAAATCGCAAGGTTTTATGGAGTCAAGATTGACAATCTTGAATGTATTCCTCTTATTCTACTTGATTATTCATTTATTAAAAATTCCAAGCAATTTTCTCTTGTGGATGATAAGTGGATTTGGATAGGGGATACTACACAAGAAGGACGAGAAGGAGATAAAGTTATGGTTAATATTATAAGAGATATTGATGAGTTTGAAAGAGGTGAAGGAAATGATCCTATTACACAATAAGAAGGTCCTTCCTCTGAAAGGAAGTGATCAAGAAGTGAAGGCACTTCTAGGGGTGCTCAAGGCATGGATAATGAACCTCCTTGGGTTGAAACTCTTTTTGAAAGGATGACCATTTTGGAGTCTAATTTCAACACCCGTTTTGATACGGTTGATGAACAAATTACACATCTCTAACATGATGTGTATTATCTCTATGATAGACAAGGTTATGCTTGTTAATATGCACCATTTGTTCATCCCCCTCCATCTTCTCCTTATGAGAGTGACCAATCTTAGGATTTTAATGTTGTTTTATGTTTGTTTATGTTAAGTTTTACGTTTGTTTTATGTGATATGTTTTTAAGATTAATGTTTAATGTTTCTTAATTGTTAATCTTCTAAGTGTGATGTACTACATCTTTTTATTAATGCAATTTCAATTATTTTTGTCCACTCTTGTTCTCTTCTTTTTGTATTTTGACAAAAGGGGGAGATGGTTCATATTATTTAGAATATTAATTTTTGATGATTAATTTGGATGTTTATTTCATGCTTAATTTCGATCATGTTTAATTTCAAAATAATGTATTCCATTCTTAATGGTTATTATTTTTTTTAACAAAGCTCTTTTATATCATTCATATACTTTATGTATATTTTTTATATATTTCTCAATAAACTTCAATATATGCTTATAAGAAGGAGGAGAACCTCTTAAAAATAAATGCATATGTTGAGGGAGGGCAACACTTGCACACACACTTCAAATTTGATTATCCTTATTCTCAAAATTGTTTGTCAAAATCAAAAATGGGGAGATTGTTAGCCATTTGCATTGTTAAGGCTAAGAATTAACCTTATTTTGATTTTAACAAAACAATTTTGATGCACTAAAGATGTTTACTTAAGTGTGCTTTAGTTAAGCTTAAAAGAAGTTCAAAAATAGAGAAGAATTGAAGAACATATGGTGGTCATGATCCTAGTCCTGATCGTGACCCCATCGTGATAAAATTCAAGCCTTTTAAGTCAATTAAAATTTTAAGAAGCCTCCTCACAGTCAGTCTCACTACTATGAAGAAACTCATGACAAGCATCACGAGGAAAATCATGGTCCAAAACCAATTGTGACCAAATGTGCCCATTCTTCAACTTGGAAGCAGTAGCGCTCATAATTGTCGTCCCGCAAGCAATCGGATCGTGACATCCTTCACGATGGCAATCATGAGCCCCTTCACGATGGCAATCATGAGCCCTTTCAATTCAGGTTCAATTAAACAGTCATTATCATGATCATGATTAGACCGTGATAAGCCAAAAGTCAACACTTCAACGGCTATCTGAAGGCTCAACGGCTATTATATCAACGATCATGACCATGTCAATCACGACCGTGACTAGAATATTTTCTATAAAGAGTTAAAAGAACATTCAAATTAAGTTTTGAATGAATTATGGATGAAATTATTAGTCCTAACAACTATAATTGAAATGCTTATTATAAATACAACCTCAAATGTTCATTTTATGGTTAGGAAAACTAATTATCCATTATATACTCTAAAAGCATTCAATTAAGCTCTCAAATTTCTTTAAACTTATTTATTCTTGTTTAAACTCTTCAGAGAGTTTGTAAGAGTTTAGAATAGAGATTCTTGTTTTTGTATTTTCTAGGTTTAAGAAAAATGGGAAGTGAGATTATATTTTAAGGGAATTTGTTTAAGTGTTTAGCCATTACAACACTTGGGATTTAGTTTAAGAGTTAGCCTAGAAACTCTTGGTTGTAAAGTTGAAGAGTGAGCCTCAAACTCTTGTGGAATCTCATTCATGTGAATAAGATTGTGTGGATTTGAAAATCCTAACTTAGGGATAAGTTAGGTAGAGACGTAGGATTATTGAGAATCTGAACTCCTTATATCATTGTGTCCATCATTCTTCCTTCTCAACATTCTTTCAATTCTTGTTTAATTCCTTTTAATGTTGATTTTTTATTCGGTAGCCCTATTCACCTCCCTCTAGGAAATTTTTAGCATGTAACTGAGAATAAAGTGATAATTAATAAAGTAATTCTAAATGAACACGAGACTCAAAGAAGTTGGTATTTCGTATCCAGAATCTCCTGGTTATGGTGTTAACTTTCTTTTAGAGAATCGAGTTATCACCACCTTTGATTTGTCCCAGTTATTACCCTAGGTGGTGACTCCTCATCTCCATACTATGTCTTTATGATATAGTAGTGTGTTCCTTAGAGCCCTGAGCTCAAATAGTATCGCAATTGTAATATACCATTTACAACACGTGTCCGCGTAGAAAGCACGTGTCTATCCAGAAAAATACGAGAAATCTAAGGATGCGCGCATAGGACGGAGTGCGCATAAAGACAGGCAAGAGCGTGTGTCTACGCATGGGATGCATGCCCACGCGCAAACTGCATGTACACATGCTTTTTAGCACGTGACATATGTCGCACAGTCCGTATTTTTATTTTTTTACTTTTTTAGAATTTTTTGAGATTTTTCAAGTCTTTAAAAGGTTTTTCGAGTTTCACAAAGGTGTTTCAAACTTCCATTTTTAACAAATTGACTTTTGATTTCATTTAATTAAGTTTTAATTTTTTGAAATAAGCACCAGCTTGATAAGCTATCTGTTTTGAGCAGCAATTAGCCGAAACATGCAATTCATCACTTTGACAACTCCTTTCGTAAAATCAAAACTCGACTAAATGATTCAGTGCTCGACTTATCACCTCGTAAGTCCAGTTTATGTGTGTTTTTTAAGTTTTCAAACTTTTGCACACTTTAGAAGTAGTACGAACAAGCATGCTCTTATCATTCCAGAAATGTTGTTTTCATCATTGAACCGTTGTTGGGAATATTCACAACAATGTTTTCGAGTCTTTTTTGGGTTATTTTTTAAATATTTTGAGTTTTGGGGGTCTTATAGGCCTCATGGGTTCAATTCAATGGAATTTTTAGGGTTCTCAAGGTTTTCTAAGCGTTTAGGTTCGATTTGGGCCCTTAAAGGCTAAACTAGACTTTGGAGGCTTTGGTTCGAGCTCTTAAAGTCTTGGTTCATCCTTTTAAGGTCCCGGATTTGAACCTAAAGTCCAATTTTCAAGGTTGAGCCGTTACTTTGGTGTTTTGAGGAAACTTTCAATTCAAGGTTTTTTAAGGTTAAGACTCCAAGAGCATGTTGTGATTGAAAGCCTTCATCATTGGACCACTTTGGAGGATTACTGAAAATCAGGTGTCAACAGTTGCTTTGATCCTACTTTGATGTGTTTGATTGCTAGATTTTTGATGAATGCATTTCGATAATGACAATAAAATTGAGATTATACGGTTATTTTGCAATGCATAATTATAATGTTACGTATATAGCCTAAGTGGGAGATTGTTAGATTTATAATCTAATATTAGCTTATATGTGAATGTTATGCATTGCATTGCACGCTGTCATATAAGATGAGTTCATTTAAAAATGAACATTTGGATTTAGATAATTTTCGGCATTAATGTATCTAAAGGGTGTTGGTCTTTAATGTGTAGACACTAATTGATAATTTCTATTTTAATAATGGGTAAAATAGAAATACCAAAAAGATAACATAATAATTATCGTTATAT
This sequence comes from Mallotus repandus, assembly GCA_949671775.1. NCBI lineage: Eukaryota > Viridiplantae > Streptophyta > Magnoliopsida > Malpighiales > Euphorbiaceae > Mallotus > Mallotus repandus. Next base: position 13,030 of record CATIWM010557740.1, read on the forward strand.
AGGTGGTCATAGTCTCTATGACATATGTATCACATTCTACTTCAATCTAAATCTCATAGTTGGAGAGAATACAAAGAGAAATCTCAAGACATCTCTTAAAAAAATGTATTGACCTAAAAAGCTAAACGAATGTCGTTAAGATGATTGATGCATGGATTCAAATATGGTTCCACTATTATAATGAATTGTTTTTTTTTATTTAACATGAAATTTGATTTGAAAATTTTATTCCATTTAGGAAATTTTCCAACAAAAACAATTCAGGAATTTATTCCCCTAAAAAATTCCAACGTCCCAAAAAAAGTAGTGTTAATATATTGCAAGTATTAGTGATGTGTGTATATATAGGCAAATTATATTATGGACCCTGTCCATAATACATTGTGTGCCTCTAATGTTTCACACGTGTGTATATTTTTAAATCTCAAAATAACACTTTTTTCCTCTCTCTTTGCTTTTCTCTTTTCATCCTCACATGCAATGCCAGCGTCATTGAACTCAATACCTGTTATTTGCTTGGCTCAGTACCATCTTCGCCAGTATTGGCTCGCTAACATCTTCGCCAATATTGGCTCAGTACCTGTCATCCTTCTTCTGTGTAGAATTTCAAACGGAGTTGAAAATGAGGGAATAATTAGCATTTGTGTATAGAAGAGGAGTTGCAGAAGGTGGTACCCGAAGGCAAGGTGGAGAGGAGGTGAGAAGACATGATCACTGGTGGTGTTGAGTTATGTTGCATTGTGCTGTGGTTATGGTTTGGATTACAAAATACTTGAATGAAGTAATATATGCGATGAGAAGTAAAATTTCTGGCCATACTCTTATATTGGATAAACTTATCATTGCAAGTTATGAACACGTGTGGAGGAACAAGAATAAATTTATCTATTTCTCATTACTTAGATGACCTTCCTTTTTCATTCCAAACTGCAACAAGTGATTTATAATTTCTCTACAATTTCCGGCTAAAGATGGTTTAACTAAGTAAACCCATGAATAGAAAGCTTACTTAGGTGCAAAGGGTTGGACAAGTTGTAATGAACCTTAATTAATAATTAATAATTAATAATTAGCATTTGTTAACAATATTATCAATTAATATATTAATTTAATATATTGATATTAAAAAAATTAGGAACCTATAATTTATTGTTAATGAATCTATACTAGTTAGTAATGAACTGCATTATTTTTTAATTTTTTTGGGTTAGTTATAACTTCAAATTTACTAGTTTGTGCAAATAGGTTCATTAGTTGTAACATAGAGGTCCATTTATTATTAATTGGAGGTTCATTCATAATTTTAATATATTGTTTGTCAAATTATTGTTTAGTTTTTTTATTTAATGAACCTATATATTTTTTATTATAAACCTACATTATTTAAGTAATGAACCAACAATATGTAATTAAAATAAACATACAAGAACTCCATTTATTATAATTAAAAAGTTTAAAATTAAATAATTTTTTTAATGAATAAAATTTTTAATTTGACTAAAATCATGAATAAAAATTTAAATTCAACTACTGTAATTAATAAAATAAAATAATAATTTTTTATAAATAACAAATACTTTTAAATTTTTCTAATGAGATTCAAAGGAAAATATTAATTAACCTGCTGGTAAAAGTCAATGAATCTGCAGGTAAAACTCAATGAACATACAAGTGAAAATCAATGAAACTGCAGGTTCAAAGGTCAATAAACCTGCAGGTGAAGATCAATGATTCTGTATGTGAAGATCAATGAACCTGCAGATGAAGGTCAATGATCATGCATTATTTAAGTAATGAACTTACATGTTTATCTTATGAATATATATTATTTAAGTAATAAACCTACATTATTTAACTAATAAAAATACAAGTAAAACTCTATTTATTACAATTAAAAAATTAAAAATAAAATAATTTTCATTTCATCATATATATATATATATATATATTTGATGAAATAAAGTTTTATTACGAATGAAACTCTATTTATTACGAATTTGGGTTTTTGCAATTGATTTGTAAATCAGTAAATGTATGTGCTATTACCAATGCTTCATGATCATGGGTTATCAGAATGTTATTTGGTATCATATCTTTGTGGATAATGTTGTTCTCGTGCAGACACTTTAATCCTTTTGCAGCTCCTAAAGATATTTTCATCCTTTTTTCCCAACTAAGCGGTCTTCGGGTATGTTAACTCTTTGAATGGTTGTACAATGAACATATGCATAATCAGTTTCTAGGGTATTGCATGCTTACTTGAGAGATGTTGGTCCAGTGAACGTTAAAATAAAAAAAGACGTTAAACAAAAACAAGCGTGTTTTGCTCAAATTTACACTCGTGATGGACCCTGGTCCATATTGTAATATAGACAGGGGTCCATGATATAACAATTGGTATGTATAAACGTTGGCCAATTGGTTAGCAATTGTTATACTATGAACCCATGTCCATATTGCAACATAGACCAGGGTCCATTACACGTGTGAATAAAAACACGCTTCTTCTTTTTTTTCCATTATTTCATGGTTCATCACAGCAAGGAAATCATTGCGAATGTGGATTGCCATTTCAGCCCTCTCGACGAGCTGATTTCAGAGCAACATTCTTCTCCATAAGCTGATTACGTGCTCGCATAGATTCTTTCAAAATAGCAACAGGTAAAAGAGCAACTGCTACCTATATGAATACAGAAAGGAAGTTCAGAACTATAGATCATATATAGAATACAGCTCTCCAAAGTTTGAACAGTAGCATATAACTTTATATAAGAATGGTTTATGCGTAATGCAAGGGAAAAAAAACAAGGAATTGATTATACTTAAGAATGGCACATGAAAAGGAAAAGAAAAGCAATAAAATAAAAGAGAATTGTTATCCATTTAGTAAAACAACAACAAACCCTTTTAATGGTTTAAACTTTGTGTTAAATTTGGTTTTAATTAGTTAATTTCTCTTCATATTTGTAGTAATTAATAGGTTAACTAATCAAAACAATGAAGTTCATTGATCTTCACTTGTATGTTCATGAGAATCAATGAATTTCCAGGTCAAAATTAATGTGTTTGCTGCAAGTTCATTGACCTTTGCCTACAGGTTCAAATGAACATGCATGTCGAGATCAATGAATTTTACAGCAGGTTCACAGACCTTCACTTACAGGTTCACAGACCTTCACCTGTAGGTTCACAGACCTTAACCTGCAGGTTCACAGACCTTCACCTGCAGGTTCACAGACCTTCACTGCAAATTCACATTCAATTTAATCCTTATTTAATAATACATGAACTTTCAATCAATAACACATGAATCTTTCCATTACAACTAATGAATTTATATGAACTAACTAAACAAATACAACATGAAAAGGAAAAAAAGAAATAAAATAAAAGAGAATTGCTATCCATTTGGTAAAACAACAACAAACCCTTTTAATGGATTAAACTTTGTGTTAAATTTGGTTTTATTTAATTAATTTCTCTTTATATTTGTAGTAATTAATAGGTTAATTGCTCAAAACAATAAAGTTCATTGATCTTCATTTGTATGTTCATGAGAATAAATGAATTTCCATGTCAAAATCAATGAGTCTGCTGCAAGTTCATTGACTTTTGCCTACAGGTTCAAATGAACATGCATGTCAAGATCAATGAATTTTGCAGCAGATTCACTGACATTCACTTACAAGTTCACTGACATTTACCTGCAGGTTCACAAACCTTCACTGCTGATTCACATTCAATTTAATCTTTATTTAATTACACATGAACTTCCAATCAATAACACATGAATCTTTTCTATTGCAACTAATGAATTTATATGCACTAACTAAACAAATACAACAAAATCAGTGAAAATTCAATCTAAAAATAATACAAAAAGAAGAAGAAGAAAAAAAAAAAGAAGGAGCAACTGTGTACACTGGATACTTTACTCTCAGAGAGTTTGTGACCTCAAGGATGGTGAACTCATGATTGGAGCATATGTACCTTCCATTAGCTTGTGCATGCTCAAACAAGAACGTATGGGCACTGCACACATCATCAAATGCACGGCTCATCTTCTAGTTATCCATTTATAAAAAGTTTCACAAGTTGAAGCACACTTGGTTCTTGGTTTTGTTATTGTTTCTTGGCTTATATTTTTGTTTCTTATTTCTTGATCTTGGTTCTTTTCAAATTTGATTTGAATGACATAAAAAAAAAAGATCAAAGATTGCAGCAATAGTGAGGAAAGAAGAAGGATAAGAACAAGAAGATGCAAAGATTAAAAAAAAAGAAGTCAGAGTATGAGGAAAGAAGAAGAAGAAAGCATGAAAAAAAAGAAAGCGCAAAAAAAAAAACACAAACTTAAATCACACGTGTGAGGCACACAACATCATAGACAGAGGTCCATAATATAATTTGCGATTGGTCGGTGCGTTTACATTTCACGTGTTTGATTATTTATAAGCCAAACGGGTAGGGATCATTCTTGGTCAAAGTCAACTAAAATTGTAGTAGAGGGACCTGAACCAACAGAAATCTGCCAGCTCGTATTTTTGAAAGATTATTTATAAAAAAAAATAGCTAAAAAAAGGTCCACGTTATTTTAAAAAACTTTTTTCCATATCTTAGTTATTTGTGATAATTTCCCAAAATTAGAAGTGTAAGAGACTGAACGAATTTTTTCTACATAATTGATAAAACTATAAAATATATAAATTTTAAAATATTTAAACTCAATAAAACCTTTAAATTGAATTTGAAATAATAAATATGAATAAACTCAATTAGACTCACAAACCTGTCGAGTCAAGTATTATATGACTCAATCTCAATTCACCAACTTGGATAGGTCGAACTCAATTTATAACTTGAATAGGTCAAACTCGATTACTAACTTGGATAGATCAAACTCGATTTAAACTCAATAATAATTCAAGTGAATTTTAAACTTTTTCTTAAGTTAATTTTAAATAGTTCAAAGTTAGCTTCACCCAATTCAGTTACTTTTCTAACTATAATAAATACGCAAATACATAAATGAACGGACATTTGATATTTTGACCTTTAGGGCTGCAGTTCTTACTCCTTTCTCGTATTAACCATAATATTCAAAAAAAAAAATTATACATAGAAAATCTGTCCCACGTTCAAGAGACTCTCATGAGGAACATTAAAAATCACACTGTTCTCCCTACATATCTTTCTAAGAAATGCATAAATATAATCAACAGCTATCTTCTTATAGAACCTTGAATCCCTTCGTGCTCTTACTACGGTATTCCCAAGTATGTGCACCACCCCAGCATCCCTGCAGTTATTCAAAAAGTCCAACTCATCCACCTCATTTTGGCTGCTTGTTTGACCAGATGACCCAGTGGTAAGATTTGCATGTAGTGGTGACTTAACAGGCACAATGGAGTCAACAGATGAAAATATGGAGTCCGCTGCGGAATAAGCTGTATTTCCATTATTAGCAGTCAGTAAAGCCTCACGTGATCGTTCAGTTTGCTGATTATATAAACTATACTCGTCTGAATCTGAACATCCTTCCATCATTGACTCGAGCCGGACAAATAAGAAGAGATTATCAAACAGTTTTTTCTCAAAATCCTCATCTTTCTTGTGTAGATCTTTATAGCCATACCTAGCAACGCAACGAAACATGTGAAAATTCTTTGGTCCAATTCGCTTGACCAGGAATCTTTCTTCTTCAGGAACCGTGTAGACGGGAAGGTACTTCACGCAGACAAAAACGACAACAGAATGGATAGCAGGTAAATTTGTGATGAAATGAGAAAAGATGTGGGGAACCCCACTTGCCAACTCAGTGTACACCAGACCAATTCCAGGAACTCTTACCAGTCCTAAACTGGGGCCAAGACCAACAATCCATGCCATAGAAACCTTACTATGCATCTCAAACTCATACCGTTTCACCGTACCATAATGCCAAACATACATGATGATAAGAAAGGCTGCAGCAATTACAAGGGGAACCCACCCACCTTGATCAACTTTGAAGAGAACTGCAGAAAAGTAAGTGCACTCCACAACCAGGGATAAGCCTGTGAAAAGCAGGACAAGAATCCAATGGCAGCGCCACACAAGTATCATGATTAGAGACATGAGCAATGTTGTCACCAGCATGACAATCACAACAGCTGTTCCTGTTATTGCGTACAATGTTTTTCAGTTTAATGCAATGTATCAAATAAATACTTGAATATGCAGAACAGTTGTGAAAGGTAAATCTATTATCCCTTTCGTTGGATGGGGGAAAATGGAAGGAAAAAGTGATGAGAAAAAATAAATGAAGATCAATGACAAAAGAAAGAATACAGGACAAAAAGGAATGTAGCAGTTTCTTCAATGCTGTAAACTCAACGATTTTAAATAATAAAGTACTCACTTCATTTTAATTTAATAAATGCACAGTGGGTTACAAAAAATAAATAGCACCCAGCACCTATTTTACATGTTCAATGAGAAATATTACACTAATGGCAATTGGTACGATGAAGCAAACAAGCAACATTTGCTTTCTGCCATCTAAATTGGAGTTGAAGATTAGGTGAGTGATCTTAATTAATTTACTGTTTGGTTTTAATCATTCAAAATTTTTAAGAAAATTGAAGTAATTATTTTTTATTTTTTATTTTTTTTTATTTTTTATTTTTTTTTTTTTACTTTTCAAATTCCAACTGAAAAGTAAAACATAAAACCCCCAAATTATGCCTCTAGGTATACATATACAAAAACGAATCCTGAAATTCTAACATGTATACTTAGCATCAGTGCTTCGAGTTTGTTGTGACAAAGTAAACACAATAAAATATGTGTGTATATATAATCTAGAGAGCGCAAACATACCATAGGCATTTCCAATTTGGCTTTGGTTCTTGAACCCAGCAGTCACACAAATGCAAAGAATCATAAGTATCCAATTTATATCAGGAACATATATCTGACCAAGGAACTTCTTTGATGTATGTACAACTTTTACTCTTGGGAAACAACCATGTGCAAGAGCCTGCTTGATTATTGAAAATGTTGCAGATATGGTAGCCTGACTTGCAACTATTGCAGATGCAGTTGCAACAATAAACACCGGCCAATATATGCTTTCTGCAGGTAGAAAATGAAAGGTATGATGTTTCATTGTAAAGGACAACTTTGGTAGTATCAATTAGGTTCTTACAACAGAAAATAAGAGATGTACAACTGAGAGCTCAATCAATCACAACAAGAAAGCTGGAGATATTGTAAACTCCTAATATAACAAAATATTGACACTGCTAAGATTATACAAAAACCAGTAGTTGGTTGACCTGTCAAAGACTTGGGGACCTGACTTGCTTGCAAAAAAAACAAGCAAGTGCTAATGTTTCCACTCGAGCACTGTACCAGTGTTGACCTCTTTCAGGCTTGCCAACAAAGTGGGCAGGATGTGGGACACAAAATCCCTCAAGAACATACCCTGAGCCAATATGAACAAAGCAAGTAATGGCAACATATAGTTTTATTTACTTGAGCCAATTTTAGTCAAATAACAGTGCCCAACTTGGAACTAAGGAAAATATTTCGAAAACAAATCAGGCCTGGCCTGCAATGTTAACACTTCTATCAGTTGGCATCTGAAAATACATTTTAAGCACCAGCCACTAGGCTAATAACAATGACTGAATATGTGAAATTTTGATTTCATACAACAGGCCTCTCCCAGATTTGCATTCTTCCTCACATAAAATGTATCAGCATTTGACTTTAGTTATCCAATTCCAGCCACATACCTCACCTGACAACATTATGGACATGATATTTGAGTGCACCTTTATTTGTGAATCTCACTAAGATAAACTAAACTAATTTTTCAAGGGGTAGATCTGGTACGAAGGATAACAGTTAACATACTTCAGAAAGGATCAAATGCAGAAAACTTTTAGTGTCCCAAGTATTGCAACTATGATGAGCACACTCTGAAAGACTAAGAGTTTAGCCATTGAGTCTTGACAACAAGCTAATATTGGCTCTACCAACATCAAGGTTTGCCAAGAATGGCCCTAAAGTCAAAGAGGTAAGTAATCTTGTTGGAAAATTGAAAACAATACTTTAGCTACCAATATGTTGAATTGAGTCAAGTTAGACAGTTTACTTCTCAAGCTCAATTTGATTTTGTTTGAGAGTACAAATATATTCCACATTGGAAAAATATAAAGAGTTAAAATAGCTTATAAGTGGTATAAAATGAACCATAATGCAAGCCAATTGATTTTGTGTTAGATGGACTTAATCCCATTTATAAACCCACACTTGTATGTATGGGTCAACACTCACAAGGCCCATGGACAAGTAATCCTGGACTCCATGGATTCTTAACATGGTATCAAAGCAGTAATCTTGTAGAAGTCCAGTAGCACTCGAGGAGGAGTGCTTGAATAAATATATCCCACATTGGAAACATGGTATCAAAGTAATGATCCAGGCTTGTAAGTGTTGGAATAAATATATCCCACATTGGAAACATGGTATCAAAGCAATGATCCAGGCTCTTAGAGAAAAGTTCAAGTGGGCCTTAGGTACTGCCAGATTGTGTTTGACTCGATAAATGCAGAGTCAAATGCAAACATTTTGTGTGGATTGTGCACAACTAAATTCTTAAGCAGTTAATTTATTACACCTTTAACTATTAAGCTACATTTCTGTATCTTTTGTCAACGAACTTTTCTTCATGAAATTGTTAAGAGGGTATTCGTTTGAAAGAAGTTGTGCACTGCTATGTTCTATGCCATATTAAAAGAACTTTGAAAATCACGTTCTAATATTATAAAACCCTTGATTGATAGTAAATTTTTTATTTTAAATGGCCTAAATGCACAACAATCACAACTTGTTCCTAAGAACGCAAACATTGTGTGTGGATTGTGCACAACTAAATTCTTAAGCAGTTCATTTATAACACCTGTAACTATTAAGCTACATTTCTGTATCTTTTGTCAACGAACTTTTCTTGATGAAATTGTTAAGAGGGCATTTGTTTGAAAGAAGTTGTGTACTACTATATTTTATGCCACATATTAAAAGAACTTCAAAAATTGCATTCTAATACTATAAAACCCTTGATTGATAGTAAATTTTTTATTTTAAATGGCCTAAATTCACACCTATCACAACTTGTTCCTAAGTACGCAAAATGTACAACTCAACTTAGCCATGTCATGGTCCTGAACTAGCTGAGATCAGTCATTTGCAGTTGTCCTCCATTTAATCAATTACAGCTAATTATTATTGATTCAACTGATGTCATCATCAAACTGCTTCTGCTCTTCTATCCTTTTACCATGAAATTTAGGTCACTCAGCCAAGCACAATAACATATTGTGGACCCTATACCAACAATGATTTGTTCAAAAAAGATATAGATTATGAATTGGAACTTAGCAGCACTAAAATAATTTTCAAATTCTCTATTTTCCCCCTTATTTATCAAGTTGTATCCTGCTGTGTGCTTCTCAGACAATAATCAGCTGCTTTCACATAAAATAATATGGATGGAATAAATCAGATCAAACCTGGAATTGAACGATAAAATGCATCAACCACATGGTCTTTGTTCTGCATAAGATAAGCAGCTTGTCCAGAATAGGCCAAAAGAAGGCATGGAAATACAACTACTGTAAAAGCAATCTGTACAGCTGAAACAGGAAAATGGGCTAAGTCGGCAAAAAGTGCCTCAGTACCTGCAAATATTGATTTAACAGTAATCAAGATACTGCTTCAAACATAGATAAAGCCTTAATGAATATTACATTGGATGAAACCAGATCAGCAAAGCAGTTATTTGGCATAAAAAATAAATTTGAAACAATTATGTACACAGTGTATAATTACCTGTTATACTAAGCAAAATACCTCCAAGAGAGGTCCAGCCATCTTTACCTCCCCTTCTTAGATACCGATAAATATACACTGGTGAAAAAGCTTTCAAAACACTGCTACCATACTTCCAGATGTTGAATATTCCAATACCTCCAATTAAGAGAAACCATAGCAGCACAATGGGAGCAAAGAGCCAGCCAACCCTATCTGTTCCATAGTGTTGCACGCTAAACAAGCCTACTAATATTACAACAGCAACAACTATCACTATATCTGCACCAAATAAAACAGAACAACCAAGCTTCAAAATTCAAGTTAGTGGAAAATTCAGGTCGACAACAAGATGGGGTGCAGAAAGGACAAACATTTTCTCAATCATTCTCAGAAGTGGAAAAGTATACCATTACTGATATTGGGATGGTCTACTTTGATCCCACCAGCAGCTGAAAGAACTGTCAGAAGTAAGTATTGTTAAACATGTCCATGGAAGTTACAAAAGTATAGATGTCAGTGCACGTGAATGTGTCAGAAATGTCAAAGATAGTACAAGCTCAATATTGACAGAAAATATTCCCAAATGATAAAACCAGTACATGCTGCATGCTGAAGATGATAATCAATCAGAATTCCAACTCTTATCTTTGTGATTTTCTAATTTAGGGATTCACAACCAGTGTTGATTTTTTTTTAACAAACAATGAATTGTGAATTTGTTACCATTTTTCAAGTGTTAAACAAATAACGAGTTATTCTTGAGTTGAGACAGTGTTCCCCAACAATTGTCAAGTATAAAGGTGTCAAGTGTCAAAAAGAAAATCAATACAAGTTATCCTTGAACCAGAGATCCCTAACACTTGTCAAATGTGCAAACATTAATTTTTCTTTTGCAAAAATCAATCAAGATAATTCAAGAGCTAAGTACATAAGAATGTAATTACATGCAGTTAAAATGGGCTCATTATGTAATTCTTTTTTCCATGTAACTAGATCCATGTCTCTAAAAATTCTCGTGTATTTTATATTTCTAAAAGCCTTTCCTATCTTACAAATGTGTATGCATATATATCATTTCCCAGAATGGAGAATAATTAGTGATGATTAAAGAAGAAGAAGAAGAAGAAGAAGAAGAAGAAGAAGGGGAGAAAAAAGATTAGAGCACACTCACACTACAGAGACTTCAACTAGGGTACTCAAAAGTATATCCTTTTTACGTTTTCTACTCAAGGCATCATTTTTACCTACTTAAAGGCATTAAGACACCAAGATGATGTCAGAAAATGAAGATTATTAACTTCTCCTCAGGATCTAAATATTAGATAACTTACAAATTTTGGTAAGAGTTAAATCACAACTACAACTCAAATGTGTTTGAATTTAATTTGTTTGCAATTGAATATATTAGTTTTGCTATAAAACACAAAACTTACATGCATAACATCTAAATTAGCTTAATAAGTTAAGCATGAACAATACCAGATATAGCTGGAGTGAGAATGCCGTCCCCAATCACCATACAAGTACCAACAAGGACAAGAATAAGAAGTGCATTCTTTCTGAAAGTTTGTTTCTCCAACCATCGCTTAGTTTTAGCAGCAAATGATTGTTCCTGGATAGTAGAACGACTATACGTTGTTAGCTCCTCATCCGTCTTGTGTTGATTTGGAATAGTTTTTACTTTTGCATGCCTACAAAGCAACGAATAAAGAGCAAATGTACCACCTGTTCACAAATATGGATATACTAGGTGAGGAACAAGGTGCCTGACTTACACCAAGAGGAAGACAATAAGATATGTATAGTACTTGGAATATGGTTGAATTCACAGAGTAAACTGTTATTAAATTCAGAATGTCATAAAAAAGAGCAAATTTAGAGAACCCAAGAACCAAGATTAGTTTACCTTGACCATTATCATTTGCTCTGCATACAATGAAGACGTACTTGAGGAGTGGGACAAGAGTAAGAGAGTATATAATCAAAGATAGAGCCCCAATCACATCCTCTGGATCTTTGATTCCACGTGGAAATGTATTGTAGAACACATATAATGGAGAAGTACCCAAGTCTCCATAAACAACTCCGAGACTCTGATATGCAAGCCGCAGAAGCAAAAGCAGCGAGAATTTCTGAAGGCATCGGATGTATAACCAAAGTGAACAAAATACATAAAACAACCACCCAAAATAGATAGAATCCACTAACTTAATTAAATCATAACCAGCATCCATCATTTTTACATAGAAAATCTTAAATTTGCAATGTTTGATCTTAGAGTCAATTAGTAGCAGACCAAAATCAATTGAAACTGAAGTGCACGATGAAACTCCATTCAAAAGGAAATTACATAATGAAAGTAATGCATAGGCAACTTATGAACTTATAAGCTTCTTCTCGGTATGTGGAATTGAAATTTGAAGCAGAGTATATAAATTGGACTTTAAAGCAGTTAGAGTATGCAGGGTAGTTAACGTAAAGCAAGAAAAAAAAACTGAACGTTCAACTGAGTTTTTACTAATAGTAGGTAAAGGGATAATTTCAAGAACAAGAAATTTTACTCGCACCTTTTCTTTGTACATATTTTTAAGCCTTCCAGCTTCCTCATCCATAGGCTGGTCAAGCTTCTGATCCAAATCCCACATACTGCCTCTGTTATTGTCACTGTCGTCATCGATCTCCGCTCTTGAACTCATTTCCATATTTGATTCAGAATGAACACCCTGCCCTTCTCAGCCAATAATACCAACCAAAACAAACTTGCTAATCCTAAAACCACAACCAAGATGAAATAACAGCGAGTGATCCAAACCCAGTTCTGAAATTCTGCCCTTTTCTTAAAATCAATCCTTAAAACCCAAGAACTAATCAAAAAGAAAATCGGGTGCAGATTTAATACTTTCTTAATCTATTTTGGTTGAAATTTAAGCAGGAAATTGAAAGCAACAAAAGAAGTTTGAGAAAGGAAACAAATAGCACTAATACCTATAAACTAAAGAAAGAACCGAAAATGAACAAATCAGAAGCTTCATGGCGCTTGAATTCAATGCCAAAAAACCAAAAACGGAAAAATAATAATACCAAAACTTGTTGATACACCAGCTCAACAAAACCTCTAATAATTTTTTTTTTTTAAACAAGCGATAAAACAGACAAAGATATTTACATTAATTTTCTGAGTTGTATCACCAAAAAATTCCTGAGTGGGGTCAATTCAACCTCAGCCACAGGTCCCAAAACCACCTCTTGATTATTAACCCACCCATACGCACAAAACTAAAATAATAATAATAATAACCAGAAACCAAAGTCGATTCTTCGAGCATGTAAATACAGAAACAGAGATAGAAGCTTTCTGGTGGAGGCTGTCAGGGTCTTTTTTGTAATTTACTTTTACTGTGCGTATATATATATAATACACACGCAGCTTTCAGTCAGAAAAATGGTTAGCAAACAAAACACTCTTTGCCAGTTTTGACAGATAGACGGAGCCTGGAAATCGTTCAGGTTGTTGATGTCCAGATTCTAAAAATAAATGCATAAAAAGTATTTTAACTTTTGGCAAATTCTTACCCATACAATATATATTACATTCCACGTTAGATTTGTAATTAGATTTGTAATAAATAGATATATATCTCTTTTTTAATGATTAAATATAAATTACTTTATAAATGTATTACAAATTTTATCATATAATTTTTTTAATTTTTATTATTTAAATTATTTTTTAAGTTGATAAAAAAATTTTAAATCAATATTTTTGTCAGATTTCACATGCTAAAGTTAAAATCTGCTAAAGTATTATTATTTTTTATTTGTCAAAAAATTGTTAAAAATTGTAAATTTCAAAATTTTTTAGATAATTAGATCAATATTAAATTATATTTATTCAGCTAATTTTTTAACATCTTATAAAAATAGTATATTATTTAATGTTGATATGGCACCAACTTACTTTTATAAAAAAAAAAAAAAAAAAAAAAAAAAAGAGAATTTAATGAGTTTGTTTTTTCATTTTTTATTTAAAAAATCTTAAACTTTACATATTTTAGCAATTTTAATAAATTTTTTAAAATTTTATAAAAAATCACAAATTTTATAACTTTTAACAATTTTAACATATTTTTTAAAATTTATCAATAAAAAATTCTATTTTAATATTAAACTATTTTATTTAATTAATATTTTAATGTTTGATAAAATGTTATGTTAATATAATACTAAATACTTTTTAATTTAAAAAGAAATAGAATTTAATGAGGTAACAAAATTTTCTCCTTAAAATATGCCATTTTAAAATAAAAAATATAATATTTTAATTTGTTATAAGTTTACAATTATTTATATGATATTGAAATATCTTTTCACTTTAAGATGGTAAATTTTAAACCTTTTAATAATTTTAATATGTTTTAATTAAAAAAATTCATTTCGATGTCATATAAGTGATTTCAAATTTATAACTAATTCAAATACTATTTTTTATTGTAAAATGGTATATTTTAAGAAAGATACTTTTTACAAACTCATTAAATTCTCTCTTTTTTTTTAACTAAAAGCAATTTGGTGCCATATCAATATTAAATAATACAACATTTTTACAAGATCTTAAAAAATTAATTGAACAAATATAATTTAATATTGGTATAACTATCTAAAAAATCTTGAATTTTACGAGTTTTAACAATTATTTTACAAAATTTGAAAACAACATGTTAAACATGTTAAAAAATTGTTAAGTTTATGATTTTTTTATAAATGTTAAAAGAACATATTAAAATTGTTGAGAAACATAAAGTTCAAGACTTTTTGTTTAAAAATTGAAAAAACGTGATAAAATTATTAAAATTTGTAAAATTCAAGATTTTCTAAGTAATTAGGCCTTATTTTAAACAGCATTCAATTTAATATTTCTTAGCCGTATATATTAAATTTGAAATGACATGGCTCAATAAAAAAAAATCAATGAATTGACCTTTCGATACAATCAAATAGAAAGTCACAAGGGCACTATACTCTTTTCATAAAATATAGAAAATATTATGAAAATAAAACAAAATAAAAATTAAACCATTATATTAAAATCTAAAATAAAATAAAAATCTTTAATTATTTTGCAAATTTATATGAAAGAGTGAAAATAAAAATAAAATTTAACTAAACTTATAAAATAAAAATTAAATTCAACCGCTATAATTAATAAAATAATATTTAATTTTTGTAATTTAATTTAATAAATAAAAATATTTTTTATCCCCAATAATTTTTAAAGGAAATATTAGAGTAAAAAGAAAATGAAGTCTAACATAAAACAAGGACATTTAAGTCAATTAACTATTTAAAATGAGACACTTGAGTACATTCACAAATAAAACTTATCAGAAACACCAATTTAAATATTTTTGACCAGTTCAGGCACTTGATTATAAAAAAAAATAGTTCAAATACGAAAATAGCAAAAAGTGAAAAGTTTGGAAACTATTTATGTATTTATTCCTAAATAGTTTTTTCTCATGTGCAATGCATGTAGTTGAAATAGTTATTACAAGTATAATTTATGTTAATTTTTTATTAAAAATAAATATTATTATAATATTGATAAAATAAATTGTAAATAATAAATAATATATATTATTGATAATAATTCATACAAAATGTATATTACATTTTAAGAGTTACTATAAAAAAAAAAATACTAACATTAAAAATAATTTTTTTAAAAAATGTTCACATAGTGATAGTTTTAAACATTGTCCATGAAAAAAAAGTAATACAATTATAGAATATAAAAATCAATATGGAAGAGTAATATTATTTTTATCTATTATATAATTAAAATAAATATGAAGCTTATACTAATTTAATAATTTATGCATTTATTTAAATTTGACAGTAAATAAATATAATTATAATATTTTCATTTAAATCTATACCTTTTTTAAATATAAAATTTTAAATATAAAATTTTAAATTTTAAAATACAAATGAAAACTATTTTTATCAATTCTAAAAACTTTTAAAAATCAAATTAAGACTATTTTTGTGAATATATAAATAGTACATATCTACTTTTTGTCCAAAAAAGTTTTCATTCTATTCATATTTTTATATATAGTACTAGTTTCTTACGTACGTGTAATGTACATGGTTAAAATATTTATTAAATATATAATTTATTCAACTATATAAAGAATAATTTTTTTCTATTTGATTAAAATTTATAGCTAAAAGTTAATTACATTTTTTAGTTACTTACATGTAAAGTATATATCTATGCTATATAATTCCTCTGAAATAAGTCATTTTTTTAACAATTCATAAAAAAATTTATTTTTGTAATTTTATAATTTAATTAATTTTATATGCATTGGATCTAAATTGGGTATAATTATATAAGTTAATAATAAAAATATTAGTTTAAATTATTAATCATAATTCATATATATGCAAAATATAGTGCATTAGTAAATATAAACTTTTGTAAAATATTTATATATGAATCTTATAATACCTTATTTATTTATTCAAATGTAAGAAAAATTATTTTTTATTTAAATCCATCTATTTTTAAAAATTTAAAATTTAAAATTCTAAATACAAATTAAAACTTCTTCATCAATTTCAATTTTTTAAAACTAATTTAATACTATTTTTATCAACATATAAAAATGCATGTCCTTTTTCTTCCAAAAATGTTTTCTCTCTATTCATAGTTTTATATATAGTATAGATTTTAAATACAAACTAAAAATATCTTCATTAATTTCAAAAATTTTTACAATTCAATTAATATTATTTTTGTTAATATATATAAAAGAAGTATGTCCTTTTTCATCCCAAAAAAATTTCCCTCTATTCATACTTTTTTTATATATAGTATAGATTATAATTTAAAGTTTATTGCTTAAAAATAGTTATATTTTCTTAGTCACTTACATATAAAATATATATCTATACTACGTATAAATCTTATGAAATAAATTATTCTTATTTATCAATTAATAAAATTTTTAATTTTGTATAGTTTTATAATTTTCTAATTACTTTTCTATGTATTAGAAATTGTGTACAATTATATAAATTAAAATAATGATAAAATTATTAATTTTAACTATTATTCAGGATTCATATATATATGCAAAATGTAGTACATTATAAATACAAAATTTTGTAAAATATTTATAATTGAATCTTATAATAATTATTTATGTATATAAAAGAAATTATTTTATTTTTATTTAAATTTGTTTAATTATTAAATATAAAATTTTAAATTTTAAACACAAACTAATACTATTTTCATCATTTTCAAAACTAAATTAATACTATTTTTGTTAATACATAAAAATGTATGTCATTTTTTGTCCAAAAAAGTTTTCCCTCTATTCATATATATAAATATATAAGACAAATTTAAATCATTGTTATGGATAATTTAGTAGTTCTCACCATATATATGAAGATAAATATATGTAAAACACTAATCTTATGCTACTAAAATTTTAATTTCATCAAAATTACTGAAAATTGTAAATTGAATAGAGAAAGTGAAATAAAAAGAAATAAAAAAAATTAAATTTTTTACTTTTTCATCCATTAAATTTTTTTGTAAATGATGATAGTTAAAACTTTATTTTAAAATATTTGCATTTTAAATTTTTTATTATTGAAGGATAACTTGTTGGTTTTTATATACATTATATTATTATTGTTTTTAGAGGTTGCACAGTTAATTGTTACATAAAAAAAGTCAAATCACTAATAATAAAAAATAATTGAAATTTTTTCTTTTGCTTTCAAGAAAATAATTGTTATACTTCTCTCACTTTTGTGCATGATTGAAGAGAAAAATATAAAAAATAATAAATAATTTTATATCTGATAGGCATGGTTTTACTTATTTAAACCTAACGAAAAACGTGTAAGGTTTTATTTAATTTTTTGATAAGTTATTTTAACCAAAACTGTTTAATAAAATTATTCCATCTTTTATAGTGAAGTGGTGGGTTATATTGCTGATTAGGTGGCTATGCTAAATCCTGCTGTCTTTTTTTTTTTTTTTTTTTTTTCTCTTTTTCCTTGCTAAATCCCTCGTCTACGCCAATGCATTTTTTTAAAAATTTAATTTGTGAAATGGGCGTATTTATACATGTTTTGACTTTTAGCCGTATGAGTTTGGATCCGCAAAGCAACCGCTCGAATATTCCCTAACTCAATCATTGTTCAAAATATATATATATATATATTCCCTAACCCAACCTAAAAATGGATCAAAGGAGACTGTTGCATGGGGAATGCTGGGGTCTCGTCACAAGGCTTACTTTTAGGATAAATTTACCAAAAATATCAATTTTTATAAATTTATTTACTAAAATATACCTAATTTTTATTTATTACACTTTTATTTCAGTCACTTTTCTTCATTGTTATTTTTTAATCTTTTTTTCTCTTTTATCTTCTTTTTTTCTTATTTTTTTTCTTTTTCTCCTATTTTTG